>WTXI01000285.1:0-46478 GCA_022376515.1 Lactifluus volemus
ATGCCACGCGAATCATACAAGTGGTCCTCTTGCTAAGTTTGGCCATAGTCACGATGCCCGGAGCCTACGGAGACTACCACCGTCCCCTTTCCAACAAAACTGTTGCACTCCTTATGAACTGGCATTATGCGGTTCCAGCACGAAAACAGTTCAAGAGCTCGATCACCTTGTCATGGGTCATTTGCCATGATGATTTCAACCGAGATGACTTGCGAAATTTCCGTGCCTCACGTGAGACCAAGCGAATGGATACTTTATTGAAGGACCAGCCAGTGTTTTTTTAGGGTCTGATGGTTGGAAAAAAGGCAGTGTAAGTATAGCACTTCCACGTGCTGATTCCAGAATGGTGGAGATGAGTCATCGCACCTCGATTCAAAGTCGATGATGTTTGGCATCGGAGCATTGTTGATATTGTCATCGCTGCCTGGCAAGACCCACTTCATCTACATATCATTTACGGCCATACCACTTGTTCTATGAGGGTGGCGATGACAGACCCCCTGAACGTGTCTACGGGGAAGCCTATGTCTCAGACCTTTTTATGGAAATGGACACAGATCCAAATGCTCCCCCCGAGCCTGGCTGCACCTTAGAACGAATACCATCCCCTTTAATGCTTTGGTCAGACTCTACATCTCACAAATTTTGGCACGGCATCCATGTGGCCAATTTACATTCAGCTTGCAAATCAATCCAAGATGTGCGTATAAACCCACAGCATTTGCAAGTCATCATCTAGCATATTGCCTTCAGTATGTCATAAATTCATGTCATTTTTCGCACATGGCACTTACCAATTTAAAGCTACCAGATACATTACAGGACTACTATGAAACCTGCTTTAGCAAACCTGCATCACCTGAGACAGTAACACACTGTAATCGAGAGCTCATGCAGGAAATTTGGAAGCTCCTACTAGATGACAAGTTTGCACATGCTTATGAGCATGGTTTAGTTATCAAGTGCTGGGATGGCATCTCTCGACGCTTTTATCCTCGGCTCTTCACCTATTCTGCTGACTATAAAGAAAAGTGAGTATCTTGGTTGAATTTAATAATCTTAATATAATAAATGACTACATAGGGCTCTACTTGTAAGCATCAAGCACTTGGGAAAATGTCCTTGTCCCCTCTGTGAAACCCCAATGGATGTGATTCCAGAAGTGGGCACCATTCGGGATTCTGAACGCCGCAAACGTCTGGCTCGCAAAGATAGTGAAAGGCACCAGTTAACAATTGAACAGGCAAGGCAATTTATCTTTACAAGTGGTGCCCCAGTGTCAGGAATCCGTGTTGGGCGTTTACTTAACCCAACATCACATGTACCAACAAGGGTAAGCTTCTATCAAGTATTACAAAAATATCACTTATCTTTAGTTATTTAGAATACATTTTCAAAGTTCTTGCTGCCATTTGGGATCAATTACTATTCACTTTTTGTTGGTGATTTGCTCCATGAACTTGAACTTGGTGTAGTCAAGTCGGTGATCTCTCACATCATCCGGATTCTCCATGTGGTGGGCAGTTCAGCTATAGTTGAATTTGATCGTCGGTATGTATGATATTGATACATGCTCTTTCTTTACTCACTCTACCAAGGTTTCGCAGCATACCCACATTTGGAATGACAACAATTCGACGATTTGCTCGAAATGTATCTGGACTCAAGAAACTGGCAGGCAGAGACTTTGAGGACATCTTACAGGTAAGTTGCCTTTACTGATACTACTCAAATTCTCTAACCTGTCCCATCAAGTGTATAATACCTGTCCTTGAAGGGCTCATCCCAAATCCATATGGAAATTATGTACTAGACCTCCTTTTTGACCTTGCCCTTTATCATGCTTATTGCAAGCTTCAAATGCACACTGATTCAACACTAGCATCAATGGAACACACACTTACATCTCTAGGTCAACAACTTCGAAAATTTGCCTTCAAAACATCTTCGAATTTCGCCACTAAAGAGTTGCCAGCTGAGCTGGATCGCCGATATCGACAGAACAGTGGAAAATCCACTACACCAAAGGAAAAACTGCCAGATGGACCAAGGAAGAAGATATTCAACATGAATACATTCAAGATGCATGCCTTAGGGTACTATCCACATCATATTCGGTGTTTTGGGACAACAGATGGGACATCTACCCAAAGTGTAAGTGTTGGTCCTCTGCTTATCAATGATGACTGATTTTTAAGAATATTATATTTATAGGGTGAATCTGAGCATCGTCGGATCAAACGCTTCTATGCTCGAACAAATAAGAAAGGTTTTGTTCAGCAGGTCACACGACATGAGCAGCGTCAGCGCCTACTCCAAAAACTGAAGCGTCGCGAACAAGTTTCAGCACCTTCAAAAGGCAAGAGCCCAACAGTTGACTTGACAGAGAGCGAGCGTTTACCTCGGACATCACCTATGGCCCACCATCATATATCAAATTCACGGCGCTTTAAAGAACAGATTCCAGAATTTTTGGCAAAGAATGCAGGAGATCCAGCCTTCAAAGTATGTACTATCTCAATCTGTAATACTGGCCACACATAGCAGGTTTTTGTAGGACTTTCTACCTCGTCTCAAAGCCCACCTCCTCTGTCGTCTTCTTAATAAGTCATACACAGGAGATGAAGACATGTTTACGCCAGAGGAGTTAAGCACAGTCTGTTTCCGTGGAGATCGGCTCTACTTCCATAAGGTGGCCCGGATCAATTATACAACTTATGATATTAGACGTTCACAGGATTCCCTTAATCCCCGAGCTCATGCAGACTTTATGTGCCTTTCTCATGAAGATGGAGATGGGGACTTTCCATATTGGTTTGGTCGTATTGTTGGCATCTTTCATGCAGATGTTGTACACCTGGGACCGGCTAGTAAATCACTCAGGCCAGAACAGATGGAATTTCTGTGGGTGCGTTGGTTTGGCCGTGACTTGAGCTGGAGATCAGGTTTTAAGGCCAAACGACTACACTGTATTGGCTTCATACCTTGGGATGACTCCGACACAGAGGCATTTGGTTTCCTTGACCCAAAGGAAGTCATTCGTGCCGTTCATCTCATACCTGCATTTGCCCATGGCCACACTGATCAGCTCTTGCCACCATCCATTATACGACCTCTCACAAGTAATAATGAAGATTGGTGTTTATACTACGTCAACATGTGAGTTTCTAATCCATGTGTCTTACATTTCACTTCTGATGCTGTTAGACAGGTTTGTTGACCGAGATATGATCATGCGATTCCGAGGCGGGGGAATTGGTCATCAGGCAACCCGCCACGCCGACCACCAACTAAATGAAGCTGAGCAACCCAATATTTCAACAATTGGTGAAGATGACGAAGCACTTGATGGATCAGCAACCAGAGCCGATAGTACCCAATATGGGGAACTCGAGGAAGGTTGGGACGAGGACGAGGATGAGGATGAGGATGTGGATGTGGATGCAGATGCAGGTGGCATTGACAGAGAGACAGATGACTCAGATGATGCAGACGCTGAAGAGGCAGACCTTGGCCCTGAGGGAATCGATGGAGAGTACAACACTGACAACGACGACCTGTATGATATGTTTTAGTCTTTTCATATATCAATTACTAGTGATGAACTCTCTGACGGGGACATAACCCAGGATCAAGATGCCTGCGGGCGCCCCTTGCGATTCGCGACTGCAGGAGGCACCGGGGGTCGTGGTTGTCATGGTCGTGATCATCGTGGTCGGTGGGGCAGTCAGGTGGTGGTGGAGGGGGCACATTGAGCGGCAGTGGTCAACCAATGGTGGTGGTGGGTTAAGTTGCATCTTCAGGCCGGTGAGAACTTAAAGTCAAAATAGAAAATAAGCCACTGAGGCTAATCCGGCATCAACCGTTCTTTTGATGCATTGGGTCACCGTAGATATAATACAGTGTTAGTCCTCAAAGAGGCCAGAGATGAATTCAGAGTATGAGATCTCGTCCGTGTCATGATTGAGATAAGAGCCCGGCTGCACAATCAATGTATGTAGACGCACGCCACAACAAAGGACGAGGACACACCCTGAAGTGTCGCAGCCACTCTTTACAGTCATCCGCCTTCTTGCTAAACGCGAGGTCGATGAGCTCACTGTGACCATTCTGCGTCAAGCTAAACAGGATCATGTGCATTGCCATGTGCGAGAAATCATCTCTAGTGTCCATGCCCTTGCTTCCCGAGACCGTGAGCGATGAGGTCTATCAGTTTAGAAGAGGACTAGTGAAAACCTGTGCTTCGCACGGGGCATTGTGATGGTGGCGTTTTCGTCGGGAGTCAGAGTGTGTCTGGTAGTCTTCTCATGGGTTTCATCTTCAGTGGGAGGGTCTCGTTTGCAACGTTTTGATATTGAGAAGATGTTGTTTTTACCGGGATGTTCGATCTTATGATAACGACATTTGGTGTAGAAATGTGTCAATCGTTGGGCACGACCCCGCGCTGGCTCCTTTAATGAACGGGCCACCTGGCCACAACGTCGGCCAGAGTGTGCGGATCCTTTGCACGAGAGTCGAGCCACAGCGTGAGCTCAGGGTCTGCGGATCTTGAACGGTTCCTGCACCCCACGCCGACCACATCGTGTTGACAGGTCAGAAGCACGACCCAACGCCGACCAATGAGAGCCCGCCGACGGGGGCTGCAAACTGTCCCGCGATGAAGGAACAGGCGACGAAGGGGATAGAGGTGGGAAGAAGTGAGGTGCACGGCCAAGTGAGGAACGACCAAATGAGGCAGTTGAGGGGTCCGAAGTCTGCCATCAGTGATGTCATCCGCAAGAAAGTGCTTCCCCAACTGCTGCCGTTTTGAGACAGCACACGTGAGGAGGAGACAGGGGGAGAGAGAAAACACTGAGATTGTAAGTTGTCGAAGAATAAGGCAGAGAAAACGATGCGACGAACTGTATCATCAATGATTAAATTCTGGCATTCCGCATCGTCGTGGATGTCAGTGGTAATGTCATAGTCATGAGACACGAAGGATAGCATGGATTGAATCATCTTCAGCATGCCACCTGTTGTTGACCAATCACGCCTCGCCTGCTTGGGTGGCTGAAAGATTTTCCCAGCCGTATTTCAAGTCATTCTAAATCTTGACTGGGGACGGGAAGATGTCAGACGGCGGCTGCAGCCCGCTTTGGCAAACGCGATGAGGGAACAGGCGACGGAGGGGATGGAGGTGGGAAGAAGTTGAGTTCGCCGATCAAGGATAACAAAGTAAACCGGTCTGGAAGCCTCGCACAGAACATCAGTCTACGTGCGGTGGCGGAGCGTAGCCAAAATATATGGAACGTTGTGGATGGGGATCACTCACGTTACGTCCCTGAGTTGACTGGGTCACCATGGCTGCAGCGTGGCCACCAAGAGCCACAGAATGACGATGAAAGCGATGATAATGGATGGCGAGCGACAGTGAGCATGGGACGTAGGTGCCGGTTGGACCAAAGACCTTGCTTTGGTAAAAAGACAGCCCTGAGGTCAGATGCTGTGCCCCACTCCGACCCATGAGAGCAGCACGGAGGGCGGCAGTGTGAAGGAATGTGTGGCATGCGACGTCGCCATGAACAGCAAGCTCACGCTGGGTTAAAGATGCGGCAAATGATGATAGGGGCTACCAGCGGGCGACAGCCTGGCCACAGTCTGCGGATCGTGACCGGTCAGGTGCACGACCCTGCGCCAACCAATGAGAGCCGCCCGACGGCGGCAGCCCGCTTTGGCAAAAAGCTGTCTTCCCGGTCACGATCCGCAGACGTGCACTTGACTTCTTCTCACCTCCATCCCCTCCGTGTGTGGCAGATGCCGAGCCCCTGTATGCGAGAGTTGACGGTCAGAGAGAAGCAGTAAGTTTGGGTTGGACAGCGAGGCGTTTCGGGAAACACATAGTCGACCTTCTGCGAGTGCACGATCACTGCTGACAGTTCGAGTCGCAGCGTGCGAAACATGCGTTGATATTATCACGGTCATACAAATCAACAACGACGTTTGATAGAATCGACAGTACTGTACACTGTGCGTGAAATTAGAGTATGTGTTTGCGAGAACTGAAATACGATGTACTTACGTCGTTCAGTTCACCAATGAAGGGTAACAAAGTAAACTGGTGTGGAAGCCTCGCACGGAACCTGACCAGTCTACGTGCGGTGGTGGAGCGTGGCCAAAATCTATGGAACGTTGTAGACGGGGATCACTCACGTTACGCCCCTGAGTTGACCGGATCGCCACGGCTGCAGCGTGGCCACCAAGAGCCACAGAGCGACGACGAAAGGGACGATGGACAGCGAGCGGCAGTGACCATGGGACGTCCTCATGAACACGCTGGGTTGAACATGCTGCGGATGCGGTCAGGTGCACATGAGGTGATTGATGACGACGGTGAGTGACGGTTGGACCGAAGACGCCGAGTCGTCCAATGAGAGTGGCTTGACCGCGGCTGCTGCCCGCTTTGGTAAAAAGACTGCCCTGAAGTCCGATGCTGTGCCCCACGCCGACCAATGAGAGCCGCCCGACAGCGGCTGCAGCCCGCTTTGGCAAAAAGACAGCCCTCCTGGTTGAATACGCGGCGAATGATAATAGGGGCTACCAGCGGGCGACAACCTGGCCACAGAGTGCGGATCATGACCGATCAGGTACACGTCCCCACGCCGACCAATGAGAGCCGCCCGACAGCGGCCACCTGGCCAGAACGTGGGCCACAGTGAGCAGAGGCGGCCGAGGGGGGCTGCAAACTGTCTCGCGATGAGGGAAAAGGCGACGGAGGGGATGGACGGGAAGAAGTCAGGTGCACGGCCAAGTGAGGAACGACCGAATGAGGCAGTTGAGGGGTCCAAAGTCTGCCATCAGTGATGTCATCCGCAAGAAAATGCTTCCCCAACTGCCGTTTTGAGACAGCACGTGTGAGGAGGAGAGAGGGGGAGAAAGAAAACAGTGAGAGCGATGAAAGTTGTCGTTGTCGGACGGAAAACGCCATCTCCAACTGCGTTTTTGAGAAGGAACATGCGAGGAGGAAAGAGGAGGTGAGAGCTCACCAGAGGAAGAAAACTGGGATGTGATGGAGGTGAAGATGTTAGCGGTGACCTACAATGGCATGGACTATGAATTGATGCCGCCTGCCTCAATCACTGAACCGTCTTCAGCGTGCGACCTGTTGTTGACCAATCGCTCCCGCAGCCCGCGTGGGATCAGCGTGCCGCCTGCTGTCGGGGCCGACCAAGGAGAGCCCCTCGGCTGCAAACGGTCCCACGATGAGGGAACAGGCGACTGAGGGGCTGAGGGGACGGCGGCTGCAGCCCGGTTTGGCAAACGCGATGAGGGAACAGGCGACGGAGGGGATGGAGGTGAGAAGAAGTCAAGTGCACGTCTGCGGATCGTGACCGGTCAGGTGCACGACGCCGCGCCGACCAATGAGAGCCGCCCGACAGCGGCTGCAGCCCGCTTTGGTAAAAAGACAGCCCTCCTTTAATATAATAGATAGCGAGTACGTGACAAATCGCGGACCTTGTAATCCTTGGAGTCCCATTTGTGCGCATCTGGGGTCTTGGCTGTCAGGCTACATGGGCGAGGGTCGTGGAGATAGATGCTGCAGCCAATTTCATCCCACAGAACCTGCAAGATATCACAAGGTTGCTGACACAGATCTTCCTCGGTTCCACGAAGGCGTTGTTACCCCTATTGGACTGTATGCTGCCTCTTTAAGAGTCTAGCCGACTGCTGGAACTGGACCGAGCATACAAATTGGATGTGCCATCTCTGGCTCGGGGAGCGGTCACAAGAGTTACACATAGACAGCAGTTCATTTAAGACATCCTGGTGTTAGTACGCAATCTCGCTGTGATCTCCACACCCTCCTGTTCAAGATGCCTCATAATCTCTGCAACACACTCCTTGGTAATCTCCCTCTTCAGAGTACCCAGGTTGGCGTCCTTTTCAAAATACTCCTTCAACCCTGCAACACACTGCTTGGTAATCTCCCTCGTCAGTGTGTCTAAGTCGACTTCATCAACAGTAACGCGCTTCCTCTTTGATGCGTGGTCGTCACTGCTTTCGAAGTCTCGCTCTTGGTCTCGCTTCAATTTCTGGCAAAGGGATGATTAGAACAATAATCTGTAGAAAGGTTTGGTCCTACCTTGGTGAGTGGTACTGGTGTGGCATTTCCCGCCTCGGACTGACTGCTGCTTGGGATACAGTAGCGATTGAAATATCCCGCACCACCACACGAGTAACAAGGTTGAAGACCGATGTCAGGGTCTTTCGAGGGTGAGTTCTCTCGACTCTGACTGGGAGGGTCCAGTGGAGGGGTGGAATGATGGCGACTCATGATTAATCAGTACACCATCCAAGCCTTTTTTTTATGTATGACATCCTGTAGCATCTCAGAATGCCGCCTCGGTTACTAGCAGACAGACGGATCTAAGGAATCTTATTGTCACGCGAGGCCGCAGTAAATTGGCCTATCACCGTCTATTCCGAGGCACAGTGTGTCGTGGCACGTGCACCTGGGGCGAGCGGCAATCCGGAGCTTGCAAGACAGCCGAAGAGGGTGGTAGAATGTAAAAAGAGGCCCATTGGATAGGGTAGTGTGAATTGAGATTGGCAGTAACAGAAAGCAACGGAGCTGATGGGAACGGCGATGTGGCGTGTAACAAAAACCACCAGAGTATAGTGTTCGGCCAGACAGTCTGAGTCGGCAGGTAGTTTGCATCGAGGTATTCATAGCGGAGGGTGTTCTCCACAGCAACCTCGTAGCGCTTCAGCTTACCCGAAAGATGGGATTCACGCCCTATGCCATCAAACTCGGACACAGCATGAAGCATTTAGCTCACGGTCAGCTCGACGCCGAAGAACGGGTAACTCCATCGTCGGTCAGGTACCAGTTCTTGGACTCCCGATTTAGCTCAACATTTGTTGGGTTAAGGAAAATGTGAGGCTATAAAAAGATATCCTGTACGTTTGAATGCGAAGAAGCATGTGTAACGGAGGAATGACTTACATTAAGACTAGCCTCTGCGAGGTCAAGGACTCGGAAGACGCACTGGCCTTTCGAAACAGTGAGCCTCTGATCGGCCAAAGATTCACCTAGGCAGATGTCAGAGACTAGCCAAATATGGGAAGAAAGGAAATGACTTACAATAGATTCTGCAGAATGGGAGATACGATAAAAACGTTAGTAATCAGCAAGCGTTGAGTGATCAACGCTTGCGCATCGCTAATGTAACCCTCTAGCGCAGGATTTTTTGCATCGGCGGCCTTAAGTTGGTGCACGACATTTGGCGGATCAAGGTAAGAATTGACAATATCGTCAAGGTCTGTGATTAGGAACAAAATATACAGCATGTCAACTTATGTAGCGCATCAAAGTCCTGTTGCGAATTTCTTTCTGTGCATCGAGCACCTGGGTCCAGCAAGTATGGGGGGATGTAACAGCGGGGAAGGGTAGTAACCGAGACGCGTAACAAATGTTTGGATGAAAAAAGTAAGGAGACGCAGGGCAAATCTGTAAAAGTCCTCCTGTGAAAGCTTGTTAATCCCCATGGTCCTCACATCCGTAAAACTGCCCCAATCCCAGGCATCAAACCCATCCCACTCCATTACCACTTTCCTCAGGCAGCGCAGCCAGGTTCTCCATGCCTGCTTGTCCTCAAAAAATGTCGACTTGACGCCTCCATTCCGGATTGGGCCCCACATGTCTGTCATGCCCTCAACGGAGGTCCCTCGACCCTGATGATCCCATCGCTTTTGTTGATCCAGTGGAAACTGGAGGCGATCCATTTCCTTGATCTCTTCCATTGCATGATTCAAGTTGAGATTGTAGAGGATGGTCTGACGGATTTCAACATTATCGGCGGTCTCCATCTCAACATCACAGTGGCAATCGAGCCAATTAGTGGGATCGAACACAGTGTCAGTAATGAGGGCACTCATTACATCACCAAAGCATAGGGGCCCGCCGTAGATCCAGAACTTGGTGGGATCAAAGCTTGATGTATGCGAGGGGTGATTTGCATCTGGTTTGGGCCACATTGACTTCCAATAGGTGTTACCTAGAATGGACTTCCACTCCGTGGTAGTAAGGCCCGGCAATCCATTCACTGGACGCCTTAAAAGTTGACCGCGCAGAAGGAGATAGTGGTAGTAAAATGTCCGCTGGTTCTCTTCATTAGCACCCCAGAAGAGGTGGAGTGGTGGGAATGTAAAGCGGCGTGGTGACTGTGCCCGGGCAAGATTTAAGGTATTGACATGGAGCATTGCGTGATCCCATATCTGCTGTCGTTTGGGGAACCAGGCCGGCGCAGACTTTACATCCTTGATGCGGCGCAGCTCCAGGTTGTTGGAAGGGTCAGGGTGAGCAGCTTGCCATTCTTTGGCCTTTTTTGCTTGCCGGCCAGCTGTGGAAAAGATATGAGTGTGAGAAGTGGGTGAAGAAAAGGGTACTAACTTACCCTCATCGTGGTGCCGATTTTCCACTTTGTCCAAGCGTCGCTTGTGGCCTTTAGTTGGGTTGAAGAAGTCCAAGCGACTGGCATATCCCCGAGCGGCCATCTCGAAATCTGCAATATCCTCCACATCCGGAGGATAGTACCAGTGGGGTAGAGAGTGGCGCAGGGGGTCAGGCGCCATCAGTTCTGACTTCGACAGGGAGCGTGGTGACAGTTCAACCCGCTTCTGCGGATCCAAAGAGTAGGTGGTAGAGGGGATGAGGAGGAAGGAGGCAAGTGACCAGTACACATGGCTGGCATAAAGATTTGCATCGTTGAATATTGCACCCCGCGTGGGTGCACGAAAAGAGGGTCCAGATTTTGAGTTAACCTCCACCCACCAATCGGCAAAAGCAAAGAGTTCGATGAGAGAACGCTGGATATTCCTGAAGACTTCCACAAAGTCTCGCCAAGCTTCAAACTCGCGTTCGAGACGATCGACAGCCTCAAAGGCCCGGATGTAAGCTTGTTGCGGATGCTGGACAGATGAAAAAGAAGGGGAAGGGGAAGTTATGATTTCATGGAAAGGTACTGCCACCACAGCCTTAGCAGCCTTCAAGCTGTCTCTGATGTCATCCAGCACATCAGGCTGGACAAGATGTGTGTTGGTTTTGGAGGGGTGAGGCCGCCACATCGTCTTGTCCACCGCACAGCGAAGGACGTTACAAAGGGAGTTGCGAGGAGGGAGAGGAATCCACGGGAGATAAGGAAATTTATCGTGATATGGCTGCGGGTAGAGCGTCCATTCATGCTCACCCCACAAGCCATCAACCCTGATAACAGGAGCGGTCCGCGACGGGGCAGAGGGGATGAAGTCAACATTGGCAGCCAGCATGACATGGCCTGGACACCAGTCATCGGCAGGAGCCCAGAATTCATACGGTACAGACGGGGGTTGAGGAGAGGACATGAAATTACTACGCTTACTTTCAGCCTAGCAATCGCACAAAGTATTGACGAATACATACCGGAAAAAAAGAAAGAAAAAAATATCCACAGCCGTAGCAAGGAAAAATTTGATGCTGTGCAGGACACAAGGGGGGAGAACCAAGGAAACGGCCAGGGTAAGGGGGGGGGCAACAAACAAAATCACCCGAGGCAAGAAGACAAGGCGTCGATCCTGCTCCAGATGAGATTTGTGCGGAAAGGGGAACCAGGGCAGTGACTCGCAGCCAAGGACTTGAATACGCAGGACGGAAAGAGGGGGTGCAACAGAAAATCCACCCCGAAGTCACCAGACAGCGTGTCGAGGTAACCCAAGAATGGTTCTGTGCGGAGTGATGGAAGTTTGTGAGATGGTAGAGTTAAAATTGCCAGAATGATAGAGGTGCAGTTGAGCGGCGGGGTGATGTGAACTATGAGGCAGAGGAGGAGCGAAAGAGTTGCGCGTGTGGGACTCGGAAAGACTCGGAGGAGTGAAAAAAAAATCGCTACCCGAAACCGCTTATGGGTCCGTGACCGTGGGATAGCTGGGGCTAGCAGTGCGTTCGAATTTGCTCGAATTTCTGGGGATGTCACAGTCTCGCCTGGGTATATTTTGAGTTTGAGAGTAGATTATGACTAGTGCTTACTTTGGGTGCCTTTAAATACATCTCTGACCTAGTGTAGTTGAGCGTTTCCCTCGAGCTCCTTCAAGTTAATCTTATCAATCTTATCTGAGCTGTGCCCACTACGGCCCGGGTTGCCGTACTTGTCTTAGCATTTTCGCGCATCCAGCTAAATTACTAGTAGGGGCTTGGGGGGGTTTTAGTGGGTAGCGGGGTCTCCTTCGAGTAGATCCGAGTCCCACTACCGAGGCGATCCGAAGAAGGCCAAGAGCACTGGGGCTACAATCCGGGAACTTGGTCGGTAATGTTCCACCCTCAAGCCTGAGAAGAACTACGGTAAAGGTGAGCGGTAAAGCATTTCCCCCACCAGGCACACAGGCTCTCCGGGCCGGGCCTTCAACTCCTTGACGTTTCCCAAAAAAAAACTCCTCCCAGCTAGCTTGGTCACCCAGTAAAGGTTGCTTACATTGACTTCGAGCCCGATGAATGCCAAGGCAATCCCGTCATGACCTACCTTCAACGGTATGGATCAACCAAGTCGCCACAGATCTCCATTCCTACCGAATATCATCTTACTTTGAGCGCAAATCCTTCCGTCTACCGTGCACCAACCACCAACGAACCTTATTCAAAGGTCTCGGGGGACTTTAACCCCATTCACACGAATCCCTACTTTTCCTTGTACGAATTGCCGGGCACGATTACTCACGGCATGTTCTCCAGCGCTGCTGCTCGGTGCTACGTGGAGACTGTCGTGACCTTGGGCATCCCAGATCGCGTGTACAAGTGAGTACACAAATTTCTTGATGGAGGACGACGGAGACTTAGTTACAATGTCAATTTCGTCGGAAATGGTCCTTCCCAGAGATGAACTTAACCGTCAGAATCAAATATACCGCCATGCATGATGGCAACTTTGTCACCACCATCAACCAGCATGTTGAGTGGCGCAGCCGCCCACTGTCTATGCATTTACTGGCCAAGGTTCGCAGGAGCAGGGTATGAGTATGGAGCTGTATAACTCCTCTCCTGCTGCCCGTGCCGTCTGGGGACTCTGCCGATGCACACTTAATCTCTGCCTATGGATTTTCTATTGTCCGAGAGAACCCTAAGACGAAGACCATCCACTTCGGTGGTATCAAGGGCCAACCCATCCGTGAGCAATATATGGAGATGACCTATGACACGACAGATCGGGGTGGCAACATCAGGACTCTCCTGTTGCTTGCCGATATAAACGTCCGCACCCTTCAACACACTTTCATTCATCCAAATGGTCAGCTTTTCGCTACCCAGTTTGCGCAGATTGTCCTTGTCATTATGTCACGTGCTGCATTCGAGGATATGCACTCGAAAGCTTCGTCCAGCCTGACGCCGCTTTCGCTGACCACTCGCTGGGCGAGTTCTCTGCTCTCGCTTCGGTTGCTGATATCTTGCCCAATTCCTCTCTCGTCGATGTCGTCTTTTACCGTGGTCTGACCATGCAGCGTGCTGTCGAACGTGACGAGCTGAGCCGCTCGAACTGTGCCATGTGTGCCGTCAATCCCAGTTGGTTAGCCAGACGTTCGACGATGCGGCCCTCCGCGAGGTCGTCGATACTATCTCCAATGTCAGAGACTGCCTTTTGGAGATCGTGAATTTCAACGTCGAGGTGCGTCACCATTTTTATGTTGCTATATGGCCGCTAATCGACACCAGGGCCAACAATATGTCTGTGCTGGCGAGCTTGTCGCATTGAAAACTTTGACGAACGTCCTCAATTATCTCAAGGTGCAGAAGGTCGATATCACTAAGGCATGTATTCTTATATTTCTGGCTATTCATTATGCTCACTATCGCTGTCCAGCTGACCGAGAAATTTGGTCTCGCTAAAGTTAAGGATATGCTGAAGGACATCGTCAACAACTGCTACGACCATGCCCTCGAAAAGCAAAAGTCCGAAGGTTATATTGTGCTTGAATGTGGTCTCGCCACCATCCCTCTCGCAGGCATCGATATTCCTTTCCACTCGCGTTACCTCTGGTCTGGCGTTATTGTATTTTGCATATGAGTTGACACAACCAAAAAATAAATAAATAAATATTTTTAAAATTGAAACATGAATATCTCCCCGAAATCTCAACGTATGAGGCTCGCAGGGGCACCAAAGTGATTGGAAGAATCAGTGGTATAGAGCTATGATGGACCGAGGAAGAAAAATGAGAGATAAAGATTTTCAATTTCCGGAGTGGAGGACCACTTCCATGCTCTACAAATTTCCGTGTTTAGATTACAGCCTCCTGATGTATAAATATGACTGCAGAATGTACTCAGGGAGCCAGCAAAACCATGCCTCTTGTGCCTACCTTGTGTCTATGGCACAGGACAGAGGCCACAGCTGCTGACTAATAGTGACTAAGCACATGTCAGTGCGTGAGAAAGGTACATGAGTAATCAACAGAACACATAACACCATCCTTTCTTTCTTCATTCACCATGCTGAACGTCATCGACCCTTGTGAACAAGGGGGATGGCTCCTGGGCACGCTCCAAGTATGAAGCCGCAAGGTGGATGCTTAGCAGTGCCCTGGGTAGGCAAACATATGGTGTCTTGATTACTCTTCTGAGTCCTTTCATCTCCTATATCCTGCCAACACCTTGTCCACATTCACCATGCTGAACGTCACCGACCCTTGTGAACAAGGGGGATGGCTCCTGGGCACGCTCCAAGTATGAAGCCGCAAGGTGGATGCTTAGTAGTGCCCTGGGTAGGCAAACATATGGTGTCTTGATTACTCTTCCAAGTCCTTTCATCTTCTATATCCTGCCAACACCTTGTCCACATTCACCATGCTGAACATCATCGACCCTTGTGAACAAGGGGGATGGCTCCTGGGCACGCTCCAAGTATGAAGCCGCAAGGTGGATGCTTAGTAGTGCCCCAGGTAGGCAAACATATGGTGTCTTGATTACTCTTTCAAGTCCTTTCATCTCCTATATCCTGCCAACACCTTGTCCATGTAGTGATCAACAAGGGTAACCCTGGGGTATCTTTATTGGTACCCTTACCCTTACCCCAGTAAACCCTTATCCCAAGGCTGGGGTTGGGGATTGAGGCAGGGGTACACATACTGACCTGGAGGTTAGGGTTAGGGTCATGCCTCCTATGAGGTAAGTGTGTGCCATTGTCTTCACCTACTACTGTGCACTTCACTAAAACATCCATTTTCACCTCCTCTACCCTTCTGTTGTTCCTCTCACCTCCCTTCTGTGGGCGTGCTGCTGTGCCTCATCACAGCATCCATTTCTGCTGTAAGGACAGCCACGTGGCTGGCCTTGAAACCATTGTTTCGTGTGCATTTCCCTCTCGTTCTCATGATCCCTTAGATCTTCTTGTTCTTGCCAAGTTCTGTTCAATTTCTGGCATTCCTGACTTGCTGCGACCCTGTCTAATTGATGATCTGGGCCACAAATTGATACATATATGAGAACAGATTATAAACTTACCTGACTTTCATTTCTTGCCAACAGAACCAACAGAACCCTTTGGAGCACTAGTTTTTGGTCATTTTCTCCCCATGGTCATGGCAAAAGGGTGAAAAAAAAAATGCACACGTCACTCTGAATCTGGTAGCACAGTTACACCAAGCTCAGAAAATGAATTTTTTTAATCCTCTCTTTTCCTTCCTCGGTCCATGATAGCTCTATACCGCTGGTTCTTCCGATCACTTTGGTGCCCCTCCGAGCTTTATATGTTGAGAATTTGGGGAGATATTCACATTTAAATTTTTATTTATTTAAATTTTTTTTTTCGTTGTGACAACTCATATGCAAAATACAACAATCGCATCGCCCTTCGCTGTCAACAAGGCCTCTGCCGAACTCATCTATAACCGCACATTAGGGTACAACATGGGTAACCCATGGGTATTTTTATACATACCCTGACCCCAACCCACGAAAACCCATACCCACAGCCACGGGTGGTGGGTTACCCGCATTTTTGGCTGCGGGTAACCCATTTACCCATACCCATTGGGTAAGGGGTATGGGTTTGCTCACATAATCAACTCACGGTAATTGCACACCTCGGGATTCGAACTCTCGACTCATGCACACATAAACTAGGTTCAAAGTAATCTTTACCATTACACCATCCAGGCTCATTATTTTTTTCTCCATAGCCCTCCTTAACCTGCTTCCTTGCCTCAGTCTGCACTTTGTCGACATGTTGAACTCTCGCGCTTTGCCTTGTCATCCCCTCACTTCGCTTCCCTCTCTGTCGCCGTGCCCGTGCCCACTGTATATTCTTTGCCTCTGCCTCTGCCATCACCTTCCCTTCTCTTGCGCGTTCTCCGTTGCCATCATCGCCAGCCCTCTGTCATCGCTTCGTCTCGCGTCCTCGTGGTCTTTGTGTTGCTCTCGCTGCCACGGTCGTCCCGCCCTCGGTCGGTGTCATCATCGCGACACCCCCCTCACCGCTACCACTGCCGCGGTCGTCCCGCCCTCGGTCGGTGTCATCATCGCGACACCCCCCTCGCCGCTACCACTGCCGTGGCCTGTTAGCTTGGTCCATTGGTTTGTCATGATTCTTTTTTTTGACTTTTCACAACTAATCTTTCTTTACTCTCTTGTTTCCTATTCCTCTCCTGCATCTCTTTCGAGGGACGTCCCACCCGTAGACAGTCTATTGGCGTCACGGTTGCTCGGGCGTCGCTGTTGCGACCGTCCGAGCGCCTGACACCTGTGGCTTGTGCTATGGTGTGCGCGGTTCCCCTCCTGTGCCGCCCCTGCCATCTCCCCCCTCGCCGCCGTTCCAACGTGGCCATTGCTGTGCCGCCGCCGCCGTTCCCGACGCGGTCGTTGCTGCCCACGCAGCGTTTGCCGTCCCACCGCCGCTGTTCCCGACGTGGCCGTTGCTATCCACGCGCGGTTGCTGACCCCCCGCTGCTGTTCCCGACGCAGCGGTTACTGTCCCGACGCCGCCACCGCCTCGATGCGCTGTTCCGACGCCGCCACTGTTCCCGACACCACCCATACCACGTTGCGCATGCCTGCGGCCTGCCCCGCCCCCACCGCCACAGCCCCTCTACCGCCCCACCCGCAAGTTTGGTACGGGTCCCGCACCTACGGGTACGGGTTGGGTCAGGGTCTGGAAATAGAGACCCTGACCCATACCCATGAGACCCTTACCCACCAAACCCCGGGGTTTACCCTACCCGTGTTGCACCCTACCGCACATCATCTCCACGGCTCTCGAAAGTTCTTCGCAAGTGGGATGAAGAACACTGGGATGCCCCCGAGCAACGGCAGAAGCTCGCCTGGGTTCTGCTAGTCGAGCTGCTATCTTTACCAGTTTGCTTTTCCCGTGCGCTGGATCGAAACCCAAGATCTATTCTTCGGACAGTACAGGTTTGAGCGCTTCATCGAGATTGGCCCATCCCCAACTCTCACTGGTATGGCTGTACGCACCCTCAAGGCCAAATACGAGGCGAAGGATGACTCAACTAGCGTTGTCCGTCGATTATTCTGTGCTTCAAAGCATCAGAAGGAGATCTATTATCAGTTCGAAGATGACCTTGAGGTAACATCTGAACCAGACACAACCAGTGAAACGGCACCTCCGGCACTCACTCCACTACCAAGTGTGCCAGTCGCAGTTGCTACCGCTACTCCAGCTGCCGTCGGTCCTGCTGTTACCATTGAAGACACTCCGATCTGTGCTGTCGACGTCCTTGCTGCGATTGTCTCTCGAAAGTTAAAGAAGCAACTCAGCGAGATCCCTCTCTCCAAGTCCATAAGGGATCTCTCTAAGGGCAAGTCGACCCTTCAAAATGAGATTATGGGCGAGTTTTCATCTGCGCCTGATAAGGGCGAGGAGCTGCCGCTCGAGGAACTTGGCGCTGCCCTTGCGCCTGGTCACTCCGGCAATCTCGGGAAGTATTTCACTAGTCTCGTGTCGCGTGCAATTGGTGGCACGATGCCCGGTGGTTTCAACATCTCAAGTGCGAAAGCTCACCTTTCTAAGGCATGGGGCTTGGGTCCCCAACGCGCCGACGTCGTGCTACTGATTGCTACCACCATGGAGCCCACCAAGCACCGGGCTCAGAGGCCGAGGGCAAGCTTGGCTCGACGCCGCTGCACAAGTCTATGCTCAGCATACAGGCATCACTCTTCCTACCGGTGGTTCCGGCAGTGGTGCCGGAGGCTCTTCTGGAAGTGCTGTGATGAACAGCGAGGCATTCCTCAAGTTCCAAGCTGAGCAGTATGAATTCGCGCACCAGCAAATTAACCTCTACTCTCGCTACTTGAAGCGTGACCCCACGTTCACCAGAGCCACGTCTGCCACCATACCTTGCCTCCCTTGTAATGCCATCTGCACCGCCTCTTCTGTTCCCATCAACGACACCTCCGTTCCCACCGCCATCCTCTATTGTCGAAGGAACGCGGACTTTGGAAGAAGAGGTCGTTCTCCTGGTCCCTACTAATAGCGAACCGCAACAGTAGAGCCCACCGATGCCGCCACCACCAAGGCTGTTCCCGCTCGCCAAGCTGCTGGCACGCAACATGATGCACGTGTACTCGCCCGCCAAACCTGGTCCACTGAGCTGGATCCTCTTCCTCGCAGCTTTACCTGAGAGCACAGCTGCAGCCCCACCACCACCACATCAGAAGAATCAGAACAACCACACAATATTTGTACCCGCTACCGCCGTCTTCAAACTGCCGCCCCCGCCGCCAGCGCCCCTTCTTCTCCGTCCAGGCGCAGCAAGCAACGCTGCCACTACGCGGCCACGGGCAAAAAGGCACGCATCCGGCAATGCCGAGCTTGACGTTGACATCGACGTTAATGTCAACGTAGCAGCAGCAGCAGCACAGCACCCGAACCTCAACTCTGATCTTGCCGCCATCACCGTTGCAGGTGATGGTGGTGATGTTATGGAGGTGGAAGATGTGGGAGGAGCGGGCCGAACTCGTGACCCCCGTGCACTAGAGAAGGAAAATACGATTAGGAGAAGGTTAAAAGGTCCAGTTGCAGCTGCCAAGACAAGGAAGTTGGTGACAAAGTCGGTGGCCCCTCACAAGTCTGCACCTGTACCTGCGGAATCAGCAATGGTTGAGCTGGGATGGGTGGGTGGTGCTGCGAGTGGGTTGTTGTTAGTTGCCGCACGTGGTGGTGGGGCTGCTGCTGGGGGAACGATGGTGAATGGACTGTGGCACGTGCCGATCGATAGTGCAGAAGCTGCTGCTGCTGCGGAAGGTGTACCAGCATGAGCGTGACCAACAATGATGTTTGATATATATACACATCCATAATACATATATCAGAGAGACAGCATGAAACCAGCAAAGTAAGCGTCGAGTGTGGCGAGCCCATCCACTGACCTGGACCTCGCACCCTTGGTACCACATTAGTAGCCTCCCCAGCTCTTACAAGATGCCCCTTGGACCTTACAATAGCATTAGTAGGTAAAATTTCACCTACTGTATAATGAGTACCCTAGTAGAGCCATATATTACCCTAGGTACTATGTTAGTAGCCTTCCTGGCTCTTACAAGATGCCCTGTGGTGCCTTACAATCATGTTATTAGGTAAAATTTAGCCTACTGTACAATGACCACCCTACTGTCAACATATTAGCATATAAACACACTAGTATGATATTAGGTATCACTTTAGTAGCCTTCCCAACCCTTACAAGATATTCTGCCATGCCTTACAATTACATTAGTAGGCACAACATATCCTACTGTATGTTTGAAATCCTAATGTTAATATAATAGCATGTGAATACATTTGTAATGTTCATCATAGCATAGTAATCGCATAGTATGGCACCAAAACCCTAACCTTACATAACAAAATGCGGTAGCCATGTTAGGGTTTGAGCATTTTACTGATGGCATAGGGGCCCGCCGTAGATCCAGAACTTGGTGGGATCAAAGCTTGATGTATGCGAGGGGTGATTTGCATCTGGTTTGGGCCACATTGACTTCCAATAGGTGTTACCTAGAATGGACTTCCACTCCGTGGTAGTAAGGCCCGGCAATCCATTCACTGGACGCCTTAAAAGTTGACCGCGCAGAAGGAGATAGTGGTAGTAAAATGTCCGCTGGTTCTCTTCATTAGCACCCCAGAAGAGGTGGAGTGGTGGGAATGTAAAGCGGCGTGGTGACTGTGCCCGGGCAAGATTTAAGGTATTGACATGGAGCATTGCGTGATCCCATATCTGCTGTCGTTTGGGGAACCAGGCCGGCGCAGACTTTACATCCTTGATGCGGCGCAGCTCCAGGTTGTTGGAAGGGTCAGGGTGAGCAGCTTGCCATTCTTTGGCCTTTTTTGCTTGCCGGCCAGCTGTGGAAAAGATATGAGTGTGAGAAGTGGGTGAAGAAAAGGGTACTAACTTACCCTCATCGTGGTGCCGATTTTCCACTTTGTCCAAGCGTCGCTTGTGGCCTTTAGTTGGGTTGAAGAAGTCCAAGCGACTGGCATATCCCCGAGCGGCCATCTCGAAATCTGCAATATCCTCCACATCCGGAGGATAGTACCAGTGGGGTAGAGAGTGGCGCAGGGGGTCAGGCGCCATCAGTTCTGACTTCGACAGGGAGCGTGGTGACAGTTCAACCCGCTTCTGCGGATCCAAAGAGTAGGTGGTAGAGGGGATGAGGAGGAAGGAGGCAAGTGACCAGTACACATGGCTGGCATAAAGATTTGCATCGTTGAATATTGCACCCCGCGTGGGTGCACGAAAAGAGGGTCCAGATTTTGAGTTAACCTCCACCCACCAATCGGCAAAAGCAAAGAGTTCGATGAGAGAACGCTGGATATTCCTGAAGACTTCCACAAAGTCTCGCCAAGCTTCAAACTCGCGTTCGAGACGATCGACAGCCTCAAAGGCCCGGATGTAAGCTTGTTGCGGATGCTGGACAGATGAAAAAGAAGGGGAAGGGGAAGTTATGATTTCATGGAAAGGTACTGCCACCACAGCCTTAGCAGCCTTCAAGCTGTCTCTGATGTCATCCAGCACATCAGGCTGGACAAGATGTGTGTTGGTTTTGGAGGGGTGAGGCCGCCACATCGTCTTGTCCACCGCACAGCGAAGGACGTTACAAAGGGAGTTGCGAGGAGGGAGAGGAATCCACGGGAGATAAGGAAATTTATCGTGATATGGCTGCGGGTAGAGCGTCCATTCATGCTCACCCCACAAGCCATCAACCCTGATAACAGGAGCGGTCCGCGACGGGGCAGAGGGGATGAAGTCAACATTGGCAGCCAGCATGACATGGCCTGGACACCAGTCATCGGCAGGAGCCCAGAATTCATACGGTACAGACGGGGGTTGAGGAGAGGACATGAAATTACTACGCTTACTTTCAGCCTAGCAATCGCACAAAGTATTGACGAATACATACCGGAAAAAAAGAAAGAAAAAAATATCCACAGCCGTAGCAAGGAAAAATTTGATGCTGTGCAGGACACAAGGGGGGAGAACCAAGGAAACGGCCAGGGTAAGGGGGGGGGCAACAAACAAAATCACCCGAGGCAAGAAGACAAGGCGTCGATCCTGCTCCAGATGAGATTTGTGCGGAAAGGGGAACCAGGGCAGTGACTCGCAGCCAAGGACTTGAATACGCAGGACGGAAAGAGGGGGTGCAACAGAAAATCCACCCCGAAGTCACCAGACAGCGTGTCGAGGTAACCCAAGAATGGTTCTGTGCGGAGTGATGGAAGTTTGTGAGATGGTAGAGTTAAAATTGCCAGAATGATAGAGGTGCAGTTGAGCGGCGGGGTGATGTGAACTATGAGGCAGAGGAGGAGCGAAAGAGTTGCGCGTGTGGGACTCGGAAAGACTCGGAGGAGTGAAAAAAAAATCGCTACCCGAAACCGCTTATGGGTCCGTGACCGTGGGATAGCTGGGGCTAGCAGTGCGTTCGAATTTGCTCGAATTTCTGGGGATGTCACAGTCTCGCCTGGGTATATTTTGAGTTTGAGAGTAGATTATGACTAGTGCTTACTTTGGGTGCCTTTAAATACATCTCTGACCTAGTGTAGTTGAGCGTTTCCCTCGAGCTCCTTCAAGTTAATCTTATCAATCTTATCTGAGCTGTGCCCACTACGGCCCGGGTTGCCGTACTTGTCTTAGCATTTTCGCGCATCCAGCTAAATTACTAGTAGGGGCTTGGGGGGGTTTTAGTGGGTAGCGGGGTCTCCTTCGAGTAGATCCGAGTCCCACTACCGAGGCGATCCGAAGAAGGCCAAGAGCACTGGGGCTACAATCCGGGAACTTGGTCGGTAATGTTCCACCCTCAAGCCTGAGAAGAACTACGGTAAAGGTGAGCGGTAAAGCATTTCCCCCACCAGGCACACAGGCTCTCCGGGCCGGGCCTTCAACTCCTTGACGTTTCCCAAAAAAAAACTCCTCCCAGCTAGCTTGGTCACCCAGTAAAGGTTGCTTACATTGACTTCGAGCCCGATGAATGCCAAGGCAATCCCGTCATGACCTACCTTCAACGGTATGGATCAACCAAGTCGCCACAGATCTCCATTCCTACCGAATATCATCTTACTTTGAGCGCAAATCCTTCCGTCTACCGTGCACCAACCACCAACGAACCTTATTCAAAGGTCTCGGGGGACTTTAACCCCATTCACACGAATCCCTACTTTTCCTTGTACGAATTGCCGGGCACGATTACTCACGGCATGTTCTCCAGCGCTGCTGCTCGGTGCTACGTGGAGACTGTCGTGACCTTGGGCATCCCAGATCGCGTGTACAAGTGAGTACACAAATTTCTTGATGGAGGACGACGGAGACTTAGTTACAATGTCAATTTCGTCGGAAATGGTCCTTCCCAGAGATGAACTTAACCGTCAGAATCAAATATACCGCCATGCATGATGGCAACTTTGTCACCACCATCAACCAGCATGTTGAGTGGCGCAGCCGCCCACTGTCTATGCATTTACTGGCCAAGGTTCGCAGGAGCAGGGTATGAGTATGGAGCTGTATAACTCCTCTCCTGCTGCCCGTGCCGTCTGGGGACTCTGCCGATGCACACTTAATCTCTGCCTATGGATTTTCTATTGTCCGAGAGAACCCTAAGACGAAGACCATCCACTTCGGTGGTATCAAGGGCCAACCCATCCGTGAGCAATATATGGAGATGACCTATGACACGACAGATCGGGGTGGCAACATCAGGACTCTCCTGTTGCTTGCCGATATAAACGTCCGCACCCTTCAACACACTTTCATTCATCCAAATGGTCAGCTTTTCGCTACCCAGTTTGCGCAGATTGTCCTTGTCATTATGTCACGTGCTGCATTCGAGGATATGCACTCGAAAGCTTCGTCCAGCCTGACGCCGCTTTCGCTGACCACTCGCTGGGCGAGTTCTCTGCTCTCGCTTCGGTTGCTGATATCTTGCCCAATTCCTCTCTCGTCGATGTCGTCTTTTACCGTGGTCTGACCATGCAGCGTGCTGTCGAACGTGACGAGCTGAGCCGCTCGAACTGTGCCATGTGTGCCGTCAATCCCAGTTGGTTAGCCAGACGTTCGACGATGCGGCCCTCCGCGAGGTCGTCGATACTATCTCCAATGTCAGAGACTGCCTTTTGGAGATCGTGAATTTCAACGTCGAGGTGCGTCACCATTTTTATGTTGCTATATGGCCGCTAATCGACACCAGGGCCAACAATATGTCTGTGCTGGCGAGCTTGTCGCATTGAAAACTTTGACGAACGTCCTCAATTATCTCAAGGTGCAGAAGGTCGATATCACTAAGGCATGTATTCTTATATTTCTGGCTATTCATTATGCTCACTATCGCTGTCCAGCTGACCGAGAAATTTGGTCTCGCTAAAGTTAAGGATATGCTGAAGGACATCGTCAACAACTGCTACGACCATGCCCTCGAAAAGCAAAAGTCCGAAGGTTATATTGTGCTTGAATGTGGTCTCGCCACCATCCCTCTCGCAGGCATCGATATTCCTTTCCACTCGCGTTACCTCTGGTCTGGCGTTATTGTATTTTGCATATGAGTTGACACAACCAAAAAATAAATAAATAAATATTTTTAAAATTGAAACATGAATATCTCCCCGAAATCTCAACGTATGAGGCTCGCAGGGGCACCAAAGTGATTGGAAGAATCAGTGGTATAGAGCTATGATGGACCGAGGAAGAAAAATGAGAGATAAAGATTTTCAATTTCCGGAGTGGAGGACCACTTCCATGCTCTACAAATTTCCGTGTTTAGATTACAGCCTCCTGATGTATAAATATGACTGCAGAATGTACTCAGGGAGCCAGCAAAACCATGCCTCTTGTGCCTACCTTGTGTCTATGGCACAGGACAGAGGCCACAGCTGCTGACTAATAGTGACTAAGCACATGTCAGTGCGTGAGAAAGGTACATGAGTAATCAACAGAACACATAACACCATCCTTTCTTTCTTCATTCACCATGCTGAACGTCATCGACCCTTGTGAACAAGGGGGATGGCTCCTGGGCACGCTCCAAGTATGAAGCCGCAAGGTGGATGCTTAGCAGTGCCCTGGGTAGGCAAACATATGGTGTCTTGATTACTCTTCTGAGTCCTTTCATCTCCTATATCCTGCCAACACCTTGTCCACATTCACCATGCTGAACGTCACCGACCCTTGTGAACAAGGGGGATGGCTCCTGGGCACGCTCCAAGTATGAAGCCGCAAGGTGGATGCTTAGTAGTGCCCTGGGTAGGCAAACATATGGTGTCTTGATTACTCTTCCAAGTCCTTTCATCTTCTATATCCTGCCAACACCTTGTCCACATTCACCATGCTGAACATCATCGACCCTTGTGAACAAGGGGGATGGCTCCTGGGCACGCTCCAAGTATGAAGCCGCAAGGTGGATGCTTAGTAGTGCCCCAGGTAGGCAAACATATGGTGTCTTGATTACTCTTTCAAGTCCTTTCATCTCCTATATCCTGCCAACACCTTGTCCATGTAGTGATCAACAAGGGTAACCCTGGGGTATCTTTATTGGTACCCTTACCCTTACCCCAGTAAACCCTTATCCCAAGGCTGGGGTTGGGGATTGAGGCAGGGGTACACATACTGACCTGGAGGTTAGGGTTAGGGTCATGCCTCCTATGAGGTAAGTGTGTGCCATTGTCTTCACCTACTACTGTGCACTTCACTAAAACATCCATTTTCACCTCCTCTACCCTTCTGTTGTTCCTCTCACCTCCCTTCTGTGGGCGTGCTGCTGTGCCTCATCACAGCATCCATTTCTGCTGTAAGGACAGCCACGTGGCTGGCCTTGAAACCATTGTTTCGTGTGCATTTCCCTCTCGTTCTCATGATCCCTTAGATCTTCTTGTTCTTGCCAAGTTCTGTTCAATTTCTGGCATTCCTGACTTGCTGCGACCCTGTCTAATTGATGATCTGGGCCACAAATTGATACATATATGAGAACAGATTATAAACTTACCTGACTTTCATTTCTTGCCAACAGAACCAACAGAACCCTTTGGAGCACTAGTTTTTGGTCATTTTCTCCCCATGGTCATGGCAAAAGGGTGAAAAAAAAAATGCACACGTCACTCTGAATCTGGTAGCACAGTTACACCAAGCTCAGAAAATGAATTTTTTTAATCCTCTCTTTTCCTTCCTCGGTCCATGATAGCTCTATACCGCTGGTTCTTCCGATCACTTTGGTGCCCCTCCGAGCTTTATATGTTGAGAATTTGGGGAGATATTCACATTTAAATTTTTATTTATTTAAATTTTTTTTTTCGTTGTGACAACTCATATGCAAAATACAACAATCGCATCGCCCTTCGCTGTCAACAAGGCCTCTGCCGAACTCATCTATAACCGCACATTAGGGTACAACATGGGTAACCCATGGGTATTTTTATACATACCCTGACCCCAACCCACGAAAACCCATACCCACAGCCACGGGTGGTGGGTTACCCGCATTTTTGGCTGCGGGTAACCCATTTACCCATACCCATTGGGTAAGGGGTATGGGTTTGCTCACATAATCAACTCACGGTAATTGCACACCTCGGGATTCGAACTCTCGACTCATGCACACATAAACTAGGTTCAAAGTAATCTTTACCATTACACCATCCAGGCTCATTATTTTTTTTCTCCATAGCCCTCCTTAACCTGCTTCCTTGCCTCAGTCTGCACTTTGTCGACATGTTGAACTCTCGCGCTTTGCCTTGTCATCCCCTCACTTCGCTTCCCTCTCTGTCGCCGTGCCCGTGCCCACTGTATATTCTTTGCCTCTGCCTCTGCCATCACCTTCCCTTCTCTTGCGCGTTCTCCGTTGCCATCATCGCCAGCCCTCTGTCATCGCTTCGTCTCGCGTCCTCGTGGTCTTTGTGTTGCTCTCGCTGCCACGGTCGTCCCGCCCTCGGTCGGTGTCATCATCGCGACACCCCCCTCACCGCTACCACTGCCGCGGTCGTCCCGCCCTCGGTCGGTGTCATCATCGCGACACCCCCCTCGCCGCTACCACTGCCGTGGCCTGTTAGCTTGGTCCATTGGTTTGTCATGATTCTTTTTTTTGACTTTTCACAACTAATCTTTCTTTACTCTCTTGTTTCCTATTCCTCTCCTGCATCTCTTTCGAGGGACGTCCCACCCGTAGACAGTCTATTGGCGTCACGGTTGCTCGGGCGTCGCTGTTGCGACCGTCCGAGCGCCTGACACCTGTGGCTTGTGCTATGGTGTGCGCGGTTCCCCTCCTGTGCCGCCCCTGCCATCTCCCCCCTCGCCGCCGTTCCAACGTGGCCATTGCTGTGCCGCCGCCGCCGTTCCCGACGCGGTCGTTGCTGCCCACGCAGCGTTTGCCGTCCCACCGCCGCTGTTCCCGACGTGGCCGTTGCTATCCACGCGCGGTTGCTGACCCCCCGCTGCTGTTCCCGACGCAGCGGTTACTGTCCCGACGCCGCCACCGCCTCGATGCGCTGTTCCGACGCCGCCACTGTTCCCGACACCACCCATACCACGTTGCGCATGCCTGCGGCCTGCCCCGCCCCCACCGCCACAGCCCCTCTACCGCCCCACCCGCAAGTTTGGTACGGGTCCCGCACCTACGGGTACGGGTTGGGTCAGGGTCTGGAAATAGAGACCCTGACCCATACCCATGAGACCCTTACCCACCAAACCCCGGGGTTTACCCTACCCGTGTTGCACCCTACCGCACATCATCTCCACGGCTCTCGAAAGTTCTTCGCAAGTGGGATGAAGAACACTGGGATGCCCCCGAGCAACGGCAGAAGCTCGCCTGGGTTCTGCTAGTCGAGCTGCTATCTTTACCAGTTTGCTTTTCCCGTGCGCTGGATCGAAACCCAAGATCTATTCTTCGGACAGTACAGGTTTGAGCGCTTCATCGAGATTGGCCCATCCCCAACTCTCACTGGTATGGCTGTACGCACCCTCAAGGCCAAATACGAGGCGAAGGATGACTCAACTAGCGTTGTCCGTCGATTATTCTGTGCTTCAAAGCATCAGAAGGAGATCTATTATCAGTTCGAAGATGACCTTGAGGTAACATCTGAACCAGACACAACCAGTGAAACGGCACCTCCGGCACTCACTCCACTACCAAGTGTGCCAGTCGCAGTTGCTACCGCTACTCCAGCTGCCGTCGGTCCTGCTGTTACCATTGAAGACACTCCGATCTGTGCTGTCGACGTCCTTGCTGCGATTGTCTCTCGAAAGTTAAAGAAGCAACTCAGCGAGATCCCTCTCTCCAAGTCCATAAGGGATCTCTCTAAGGGCAAGTCGACCCTTCAAAATGAGATTATGGGCGAGTTTTCATCTGCGCCTGATAAGGGCGAGGAGCTGCCGCTCGAGGAACTTGGCGCTGCCCTTGCGCCTGGTCACTCCGGCAATCTCGGGAAGTATTTCACTAGTCTCGTGTCGCGTGCAATTGGTGGCACGATGCCCGGTGGTTTCAACATCTCAAGTGCGAAAGCTCACCTTTCTAAGGCATGGGGCTTGGGTCCCCAACGCGCCGACGTCGTGCTACTGATTGCTACCACCATGGAGCCCACCAAGCACCGGGCTCAGAGGCCGAGGGCAAGCTTGGCTCGACGCCGCTGCACAAGTCTATGCTCAGCATACAGGCATCACTCTTCCTACCGGTGGTTCCGGCAGTGGTGCCGGAGGCTCTTCTGGAAGTGCTGTGATGAACAGCGAGGCATTCCTCAAGTTCCAAGCTGAGCAGTATGAATTCGCGCACCAGCAAATTAACCTCTACTCTCGCTACTTGAAGCGTGACCCCACGTTCACCAGAGCCACGTCTGCCACCATACCTTGCCTCCCTTGTAATGCCATCTGCACCGCCTCTTCTGTTCCCATCAACGACACCTCCGTTCCCACCGCCATCCTCTATTGTCGAAGGAACGCGGACTTTGGAAGAAGAGGTCGTTCTCCTGGTCCCTACTAATAGCGAACCGCAACAGTAGAGCCCACCGATGCCGCCACCACCAAGGCTGTTCCCGCTCGCCAAGCTGCTGGCACGCAACATGATGCACGTGTACTCGCCCGCCAAACCTGGTCCACTGAGCTGGATCCTCTTCCTCGCAGCTTTACCTGAGAGCACAGCTGCAGCCCCACCACCACCACATCAGAAGAATCAGAACAACCACACAATATTTGTACCCGCTACCGCCGTCTTCAAACTGCCGCCCCCGCCGCCAGCGCCCCTTCTTCTCCGTCCAGGCGCAGCAAGCAACGCTGCCACTACGCGGCCACGGGCAAAAAGGCACGCATCCGGCAATGCCGAGCTTGACGTTGACATCGACGTTAATGTCAACGTAGCAGCAGCAGCAGCACAGCACCCGAACCTCAACTCTGATCTTGCCGCCATCACCGTTGCAGGTGATGGTGGTGATGTTATGGAGGTGGAAGATGTGGGAGGAGCGGGCCGAACTCGTGACCCCCGTGCACTAGAGAAGGAAAATACGATTAGGAGAAGGTTAAAAGGTCCAGTTGCAGCTGCCAAGACAAGGAAGTTGGTGACAAAGTCGGTGGCCCCTCACAAGTCTGCACCTGTACCTGCGGAATCAGCAATGGTTGAGCTGGGATGGGTGGGTGGTGCTGCGAGTGGGTTGTTGTTAGTTGCCGCACGTGGTGGTGGGGCTGCTGCTGGGGGAACGATGGTGAATGGACTGTGGCACGTGCCGATCGATAGTGCAGAAGCTGCTGCTGCTGCGGAAGGTGTACCAGCATGAGCGTGACCAACAATGATGTTTGATATATATACACATCCATAATACATATATCAGAGAGACAGCATGAAACCAGCAAAGTAAGCGTCGAGTGTGGCGAGCCCATCCACTGACCTGGACCTCGCACCCTTGGTACCACATTAGTAGCCTCCCCAGCTCTTACAAGATGCCCCTTGGACCTTACAATAGCATTAGTAGGTAAAATTTCACCTACTGTATAATGAGTACCCTAGTAGAGCCATATATTACCCTAGGTACTATGTTAGTAGCCTTCCTGGCTCTTACAAGATGCCCTGTGGTGCCTTACAATCATGTTATTAGGTAAAATTTAGCCTACTGTACAATGACCACCCTACTGTCAACATATTAGCATATAAACACACTAGTATGATATTAGGTATCACTTTAGTAGCCTTCCCAACCCTTACAAGATATTCTGCCATGCCTTACAATTACATTAGTAGGCACAACATATCCTACTGTATGTTTGAAATCCTAATGTTAATATAATAGCATGTGAATACATTTGTAATGTTCATCATAGCATAGTAATCGCATAGTATGGCACCAAAACCCTAACCTTACATAACAAAATGCGGTAGCCATGTTAGGGTTTGAGCATTTTACTGATGACTATCCATCATGTGCTCCACCTCACCATTCTACGATGTCCTGCCTCCACAGTACGCTTTCGGCTGCTTTCCATGTGCCATGTGCCACCCTTCGTTTCTTGACACTCTTTACATTCATTAAAGCACTCCGCCTCGGACTGTTCATTTACTTTTATATCTCAGATGGCGCAATCACGGTGCACCTCATAGAACTATCCATTTCCCCACCTGTCACTCGTTCCGTTACCAAATGCGTTCGCTTTGCACCTCCCGAGCGAACGCCCAGTCCGTCCATCTGCGGCATTGATACATCACTTTCCATACATAACCCACCTTGATTCGAAAGCTGTAATATGCCATAAATGATGGGGAACCCCTAGAAATTGACAGGACCTCAGCACTCCATCCAATCTTGATAAGTTACAGTAGTGGAATCTGGGAAATACTTTTACCTGTGAAACGAGGGTCTATCCGGACTTCGCAAAATCGGTTCTCAAAAAATTACTCCTGTGGGGGAAAGCTCGAAAGTCTTTCCATATCATACCGCCCGCGTGACAATTTCAGAAGGAAAGGTTCGAATCCATATGGACAATGCTGGGTTCTTGAACGTTTGAACTTCCAACCTATTCAAAATCAATCAGCGCGTGCGCATACTTCGCCGCTTTGTCATGTAGCAGACTCACTTGCCGACTTCGTCTCGCCTAAAATGATTGCGGGTAAGTATGAACCGCGCCTTTATAGTAGAAAGATGCCCCTCATCGTTTCTTGTGGTCAACTACTAGTAGTCGACCTACTTCATGATGACCATCATCATCCTTCCCTGAATCCCTTGACAGATGAACAGCTCCGGTGCATAACCGGCATCGGCAAGCGCGCAATACCCCTATCTATGATACCATTGATACGATTCACAGAACTTGACCAAGACCTCCGTGTTATCTTATCCCAGTGACCATTGATAGTCCAGTCCGTTGTAATCGAATTGGCCGGAGAAAACTGTCAGGAGCAGAGGTGCGTCGGTTGAAGAAATAGTCGTTTCTAACTTGCGATGGCACGCCGTGCTTCACGATAATATCCTCTCAGAGTTTCGATTGAATGTGGAACTATGGCAAAAATCAAAACCTGAGAATGGGTTACCAGGTTCTTCCTCGTTTGATTCATGGCATTTCATGCCTAGGTAAATGAAGTCTTCATTTCTTATCAAACATGAAATCCGTGAGCCAAAAGGTGCGAGAATACATCTTCATAAAAAATACTCCGGTACACGGGAGGAGGTTGTGTGCCGATTTGGGGATAAATGGCATCGATATGCATTGTCTTAATTTCGCATGTACTGAGGGATGTCGATGTCGGTCGCAAATTTCAAGGGACTGCTCACGTTTGGCTCGCTCTAACATGCATGAAGTATATATGAATTAGATGTCCACACCATTTGAAGGCGTTGCACAACTTAGGGTATGTTTGGTAGGGTGATTTAACTGTGGGCTCGAAGGCGGATATGACACTTCATCCTGGTGAATAAGGCTGTGGCCATAGAGCCTTAGAATTCCACTGGAACCTTGCTGCTACCGATATGTGCTTAGCAAAGACCGTTCATCTGCAAGAAATGGACACCAAACCCACCCGCAATCAAGCATGGGACCAGCATTCCGCTTTTCGGACTCGAACCTCCCAGCGTCCCTAAACTAGTAAGGACATTGCTGTCTTCAGAAGCCGGCATCCGGTATTTCTCCGTACCTGCTGCTGGTTCGCACTGCTGCCCAGTGGTCAACGCCGTCTGGTACCAGCCGGCGCAATTTGAAATTCAGGCACCGGCGCCCCTGACTCGACATGGGTTGAAAAAGTGACCGCTTCTTCTACCCCTTACTATCCCCACCACAAAAATTGTACCAGATGTATAGCATGTGTTATACTGACAATGTATGTCAGTCGGACGCTCGCTCCTGCTATGCTTGGGCTGTTTGCGTCGTCTCCTCGGCCTGGGGGTTCGCCTCCTTAGGCTCTCCCTTAGACTCTTCTGGGTGCCTTTCCCTCCAGGTTTTCAATCCCTGCTCGAAACAAGCATTGTCGAGTCCGTCGAGAACCAATTGGAAGGTGACTCCTTATTAAATTATCAGGAACGTATACAGCCTGAGGCAGTTGCATGCGAGACGATGACATACCCAGTGATTCAACCTCTTTATTTCTCCGCTCGTCGTCGAAAAATAGCTGAAGAATAGGTAGCACCAGAACAAGAAAAGAGTAGATGACCGGTAAGCATACCATTTCAGAATACGGAATCCCTGTCTTCTTGTGTAGTTGCTTGAAGTGTGCTATCTTAGAGCCTAGTCGAAGTGAACCAACGGATCAGCACGCGGCACTGGGGGATGACCTTTTTCCGTATTGTCGACGCACCAGGGTATATCTCTAGTTGATCAAAAAACTTAATAGCAGGCATGACCTGCGATCCAGGATCCTCTGTCATCGGAGGCACGAGCAATAGTGCGAGCGCTTGGCGAGCACTTGAAGAATATGTTCAACAGAGCAGATGTTAGATAACACATTTTACTCACAGAGCAGTTGCACTCGTTCTGGAACACGCAGCGATTACAAGGTTTGCAGTCCGTAGACGATGCAAAATCTGTGGGACGTCATGGTAGAGCACAACCTTTTCTCCAAATCTTACCGACAGGGTGAATCTTTGTTCCGAAAAACCCAGGGTAACGCACCTGTCATGAATCTCATTCAATTTATCCCCGTCGCGCTCTAGTGGTGCTACAGTCACGAAAGAAAAAGTCATTGAGGTGTACAAAACACATCGCCAGCAGTACGCACAAGCAACGTGGGTATCGATCCATAACGGCCAGAGGGTATAGCTATACATACAAGTGGTAAGTAAAGGCTCAAACTTGGGTAAAAAAATAAATGGTTAAGGGCGCACTCCAAATCAAAGGCCACGAGCTTCGGGAGTCTGGTCATCTCAGCACACCGTGTCACGGTACCGTGTTGTTGCGCCTGACTCCTAGTGACGGTCCGGGTTGTCCGGAGGAATTGTCGGCACATGAAACGGAGTTTGACCAAACTTTGATTCACCTGGCAGCCTTCAGCGAGGCACAAAGGCGCATGCCATGTCCCAAAGACCGCTTCTTGACTTTGGGACCCTTTCTACTCATGCACAGAGACTGCATCCTCATTCCTCAACAAGATCCGTGGCACGTTTATGGACCCGCCTACGTCTTGTGACCAGTACCTCTTGTCCTTCTTGGCCAGGCTGGTTTTCCCCGCTCTTGAGATCGCTGCTCCCTCTTCGCAACTTCAGAGTCGTGCTCTTCCTCTCCCACATGAATTTTTCTTGATGCTGAAATGAATCCGTCGGATGATACTTTTGCATCTTTTTCACCAACTCTAGCAACTCGGTCACACCCATCTTTGTCGATGCGAGTCCCTAAGGTTCCTGTTAAGCGTCCACCGTCCTTTCTGAATCATAACGGAGACGCACATTTCCATTCTACTGCTCTTGGTATGAGCTTAGGAAAGCGCAAGTATGCATGCATTTCATCACAGTCGACCACTTTTAGCGACCTCTGCGGCTCTCCCAAACGTATGCGCTCGTCTCTGGGCATCAATCTGTCTTCCTATGAATTGAAAAAGTAGAACCGTTCACTGATCTAGAAAACCTCGCTCGTCTTAGCTGTTCGCATTCTCTGTCTCAGTTGAACAATCCAGATATCATTGGACATGTCTCTCCTTTGAACAGCATTGATGCCCTATTGTTCGAGGTTCGTGCCTCTGCTATGTATTTACCCAGGCGGTTGCATCGATTTTTTCCATGTGCTGCTCTCAAGAGAACCACATAGGAAGTGTTGGGATCGCATCACACGTCACTTCCCTTTGCGGAGAAGTGATGTCATGGTCACTGGACTCTTCTCTAGCACTGATACCCTTTCCTTCCAGAAAGCCCCGTCGTGACTGCTTGTCATTCAGCCACTTCTCAGCCGTCTTCTCAATTATTGGGCTCACCCAACATGGGGCTTTCTCCTGAAGGGCTCAAAGATGAGGTCAAGGAACCCCAATCTGACTCCATGCAGATTGGGTAGATGAGCTAGCAAAAGATGGTAGGCCGATCAACCAACCGAATCGTCTCCTGCTGTACATCCACAGGACTACTCAACGCCCGCTGGCTCGGAATATTTGCTCCAACCTCTGTCAGAATACTTGATCTTCGGAAATGTTTCTCAACCAAGTATGGCTTCAACCGTTATTTCATGGTTGAAGCCCTACGAGGTACGGTGGAAAGCACTGCGTTGTACCGAACAACCTCTTACTATCTCCCAGTGTTCCGAACGCCATTTTTTTTCAGATCACTGTCCACCCTCCTGCTCGAAAATATTCCTTTGCAAGACGATGACCTTTTATATATACAACAATTGCCGAATCTCTCGTCTCTGAATCTCAACAACACAGACATTTGCAATGTGGGGTATGTATCACTCCTTAATCATCCTATCTTGCTGTCAATTCTTTCAGGGTCTTCCATCTTGTTGCGTTGCGTCGCACACTCACTACCCTCGAATTGGGTGGCAATCCCCTAATCACGGATGATTCTGTGTCAGCCTTGTTATTACTTTCGCACCTACGCGTGCTTGGTCTGCGTGGCACAACAGTCACGATGACTGGCCTTCGCCGTCTCGTCCCCTTTTCCAAGCATCTCCACCTCGACGTCCCAATTTCCTGTGAGCAGTATCTTAGCGGTACGTCTCCGCCTCAACTACCCCCGAATCGGTGCTCACGCAAAGTAGAACTGCATACTCAATACATGCTCTCGCCTCTCTCTTCTCTGATCACACGGCCTGACGAAGCGTACGATCTCGACCTTGGGGCCCTGAAGCGTAACTACTGGCGCATGCGGCGCACGACAAGATGATACGCATCACTGGAGACAAACTGACCTTGTGCCTGCGACTTGTGGAGCTGCTCGAACGCCGCCGGGATGATTTGGCGGTGCGTGTGATGGCGTTGCGGCGCTGGGACCAAGGACTCGGAGACAATAGGAAATGAGATAAACAACGAAAAAGTCTGGAGAAACTCTTAAGATGCTGTGTCTTTTTTTTTGGCGTGGGGTCGGAAACAACAGCAATATGTCCTTGTTTGTAAAAAATTCAGTGTGCATCAATTTCAAGCCCGTTGTCCGCATACAATCTGTCTGGAACTTTCGTATTTTGCGTTAGAAAATATTCATGATGTGCGGTATACCCGATACGACTCGAAGGGGATGTTAACTCGACTTGAGATCGACGCGTTGACCCTTGGACGACTGAGTGGGTTTTGAAATATCTGCCCAAATCGTTTAGTGGTTTCATGGATTACGAGATGGATCTGTGCACGTTTCACACACCCAAATACTTTTTACAAAACATTGCAACATCCGTGTGTTGGTTGGTTCTGCCCTTCGCGTTTCTTGATCTCCCATTAGCATTTATGGGTATGATGAGCGGTTCCCATTACTTTATTATACGAGGCAAGACCACGGGTCTGAGAGGTCTCACTTGCTGAGACAGCGCGGCCGAGCCCCGCCGGTGCCGCCATGGAGCGCGTGAGCGCTAATAAATAGTCTATTCGACATTAATGCCCCTGTGACCCTCAAACCTTTGTTCCGCCAGTGGGAATTCCTTGTTTCTACTTTAAGGCTTTGTATACGTACATAAGATAAAGGGCGTTGAATGTCAACTTCATCCGCTGGGGACCGCGGCGCAAGTTTTCGAACGCCACTACTACTAGTACTACTACAGTACTTTCAAACCACAAAACTGAAGGATTATACCTACCAGCCGAAGAAAACTTGAGAAAAAAAGGATATTATTCCATCCATACATCCGGCGAGTCGTGCGTCGTACTCATAGCTTTTTTAGGCTCCATGATGTTCGTGAAGCTTCAGCGAAAAATGATATACAATGGTGGTTTGCGAACACTCCTTTCCGACGCCCCTATGTGTGCTAAGTTTTCGTCCGGCAGGGAATGCGCCCCCGGGTTCGAGGACGGAGTCACTTGCGAACGTGTACCCACATTGCACGCCTAAAGGCATTCACATCGATGAATTATCCATTCTCAGTTCCCAACCAAACACCGTCCGGTTGTCGACTTTACTGCTGCGCCACGCTGACAAGTTGGACTCTGCTCCTCGGCATGTCATGGTATATTTTCAAGGTAAATAGCCATCAGTTCATCCCATGTTTGCGTTTTCGTGAATATTTCATGTGAATTTGGATGGTTGATCATGATTTGCAGGCAACGCCGGAAACCCGCTGCAATGCATTCCCATCTTCACCGCCCTGTTGAATGCCGTTCCTTCGTTGGCCATCCTCGCTCCTGCCCCACGCTCATACTGGACATCATCAACAGCACCTCCCACTCAGGTCGGTCTTACCGCCGACTACACCGCCGCACTTGCATTTGCCGCCGAGCGCTTCCCCACGTCTCACCTGACAATCTACGGCCACTCCCTCGGTGCCTCCATCGCTCTCTGCCTTCTCAGCTCTTTGAAAGGTAGTCCAATCTCTTCCCTTGCCGTACGTGGCCTCGTACTCGAAAACGCGTTTACGAGCGTACCAGACATGCTCCGCGTAGTCTTCCCGCAGCGATGGCTACCGTTCCGCTACCTCGGCCGGTTCGTGCGTGACAGGTGGGATGCTCGCGCTGCCGCAGCCGCGCATATATTTCCCCGTGATCTCGCGCGCCGCACGATGGTAATTGTCAGTGGGCAAGATGAGGTCGTCCCGCCAGCGATGGGCCGGGAAATCTTCGAGGTACTGCAGGCATCTGGGGACGTGGAGGAGGGTGTTGACTGTTGGGCGACGGAACGGCGGTTCGTGATGATAGAGGGGGCTCGACATGGGAACGTGTATGGATATCTGGACTGGGTGAAGACGATGAAGCAGTACTTCGAGACACTGGAAAAGCCACCTAGATTGGAAGAGAAATTCGGCTGGAGAGCACCTTAAAGTTGTCACGCCCAGTCTCTGTGCTTTCATAGTAATTTACATTTCAGCATTGACACTTACTGAGCGGCCAAGCGGTTCTAATGGCGTCACGATCGTGACGAGCTTCTAGGGCAGGCTGTTGGACGGGAAGTGGTGGAATGCGGTGAGGCGAGGCGAGGCTGACGCCCATAGGTATGTCTGCAGTAGCCGCAGCAGAGGCTAGATGCAGCTCTTGCGATCGTCCGCCGCGTTCGCTCTGCACCGCCGGCACGATATCTGAGGAGTTGGACGTGGATATCGGCGGGCTGGACCGCATATACGCGGACCTGCGCAAGATGATATTCTGTTGCTCCAACGGGGTCAGAGGCTTGAGGTAGCATGACCTTTGTTTACTCGAAGCGCCAACTGCCTCTTCTCGTGATCAACGCCCGTGTGCCATCTGTTCCAAATACAAGCGGCCCCAGACATACCACCGATTTCTCCATTCAAGCTGGAGGAAAGATGCTAGGGTGAAGTGGGGGAAATAGGGGTGCCAAGGGAGGCTGAGTGAGTGGGCCGTGGTGCTATGTGGTTTCATCCGAGTTAATGGCGCACCTAGTCATTTTTCCACCAGTGCTGGATGGAGAAATTGACGGAGTGCCATTCCAGATGGGATATGGGGACCGATCAAGAAGGGGATGGCGCAGTCTCAAGCAATGGCACAGAGAGATTCAAATGAGGACGGAGTGGCGGGAAGTGGCCAGGGAACCATACTGTAAGCCGAGAAGAGCTATGACAGGCATTGCCACCGGTAAGCGGCAGAACGAAATATGCAAATCTGACGCGGTCCCGGGCCTAAGTGTGTGCCGCGGCCCCGACGCCGCAAGCGCTTGTACCGGTGAAGCCGGTAAAGGGCAACCTGAAATCGACTGCGCCGCAACTTGAACACGTTCTGCTCTTTACTGTTATTATAAAGGGAGATCCTACCTTTCGACCTTTCGAACATGCAACTCCCAACAACTTCAGAATATGGTGCAGAACTAGAAAGCAAGATGGAGAAACTGGACATCTCTCGCGATCATCATCAGCCTGGACCAGATCCGGGCCCGAGCCAGACCGACCATCCGACGACGAGGTCGCTCACCGGCACCGACGGTGCCAGTGGGAGCGGTAGCCAATACCATCGCAGAAGAGATCAAGCTCGCACTTCTTCGCAGAATTCGAATTCAGAGGGAGGTGTGCGGAAAGCTTCACAAGGTGAAGTATGGTATCTCAAGACGATCTTGTTTACCTCTCCGTCCGGTGTAAGGCGTAAGTACAACATCATCACGCAGAACTACAACGGGTGCGTTCTCTGAACTTGTTCATACTCTTTGTGCGTTGGACTGATATGTAAGGATGAGATAAGGCCGTGCTCGTTCATCGCGATATGTAATATCCTCATCTTACGGGAACAGATAGAAATACTTCCTCGAGAACGCAAGTCCGTCTCGTACGAGTTCCTCGCACAACTTGTCGGGGAGCACATCTTGCTCACCGCACCGAAAGTGGACGTATCTGCAGCGCTCGCAATGATGCCTCTCACCACCAGTGAGTCGCGTATCGCCAACTCCGGTTCACCATTTAGCTGATGCGCGCACTTGTGCAATGTAGAGGGAATGGACCTCAACCCCTTGTTCACCTCCTCCACAGCGTTCCGCCCGGCTACGACAGGTGGAGAGCTCGCACTCTTTGCGAGCGTAGGCATCTCTCTCGTCCACGGCTGGCTTGTCGATCCCTCGAGTCCAGAATACGCCGCCGTCTCTCGTGTGGGGGACTATGATTCGGCGATGAATCTGATAGTTGAGGCGGATGTGCTCACGCGTGGACTGCTTGTAGGCGATAACGTAGATCAGGCTTCAGGATCTAGTAGCCAGGTCGCAGGACCGAGCCACTCAAATATAAATCTGACGGACGAAGAGAAACAGAAGGTCGAGGACGGTGAGTACGATTTGATCTTCCTCGCATGTAGAGAGTCTGACAAATGTCATAGCCGTCGCGATCCAGACGTTCTTGGACAATACGCGTTCACAACTCACGTACCATGGTTTGTTCACCCTCGCTTCCCTCCCCACGCAACCAGCCCCAACCTCGGAGCCCACGTCCCCTCCATCGCACGACTCTGCCACTACGGAGTCCGCCCCACCACCTCCGCACCCCAAACTCTTCGCACTCTTCCGAAACTCGCACCTGGCGGTGCTGTATCAGCACGAAGGGGCATTGTATAACCTCGTCACAGACCAGGTGTTCCTGAACGAACCAAGCGTGGTGTGGGAGCGTCTAGAGGACATCGATCAGGGTGCGGCCGTATTCGTTGACAGCGCATTTGAGCGCGCAACCCCCGTCGGTGGTGATTGGGCGGGTTTCACTATATCACCAGAGGCTTTGGGGACGGTCGATCCTGCAGAGTATGTGCTCAGCGTATATAACATGGCATGAAGATCATTATTGAACTCTTTTTTTTTTTTTATAGTCGCGCACTTGCGTTGAAACTGCAAAGGGAAGAAGATGAACGGGTTCAACGTGCATATGCCAAGCGGGACCAAGAACGAGCAGCTCAGAGGAGGTCCGGGAACGCCGAACGGGATCACCGTTACCGTGACCGTGACCGGTATCGTGATGGTCACAGTTACGAGGAATTTATTAATAATAAGAAAAAAGAGAAAAATAAAAGGGAGAAAGATTGCGTAATTATGTAATAGACGTTGTCATGTCCTTAGACTCGAATGACGATCTCTCGGACCAAGACTTGGACTCGTTTCAAATATGGGATCCCCTTCAGCAACCTCTTACCATTCAGTATACAACAGAACAATTACACAGTAGGCCAGCCACCTTTTTTCTATAATACAAAGAATATCTAATTGGTGTAGGAATGATCCACGAGGGTGATATAGACCTTGACCCAGAATACCAACGCGGTGTGTTTTAGTCCTTGTTTTTAACACCTTACATCACGCCTCTTGTTGATCTATCCCACTGCGACCGTTAGCCGTAGTATGGTCATCTACAAAGCAGATGGCCATCATAGATTCACTCTTTCATAACTACTATGTCCCACCTGTCGTTTTTGCCATCTCGAGAGACCCAATAGACGGAGTGGAGACAAGATTGTGTGTCGACGGGAAGCAGAGACTGACGAGCATCCAAAAATTCTTTGACGGTCAAGTACGTCCATATTCTCCTTTTTCCCTCTCATTTTTCTGAGAATATGCAGATAGCTTGTATGGGTCTTTTCTCCCCGCAAATGGTAAAAAAAACTCCCAATGTTTGATGAAAAATGCACAGATCGCTGTCCAAAAACCAAAAAGTTGTGGTGGTATACCACCTCGACCGCCACGCGTGCATCGCGTGCAGAGATCCCCGAATCCGAAAAGCGCGTCTTCTCTCAAAAGCTCATCACGTGCAGTACGTGTGCCGTGAAAATCCCCACAGAACTGACTGATGATCCCAACAAAAAGTCGAATACCACCACCTCACCGGTGCAGCCGAACGCGAAGTCTTTCAACGCGTCCAACTCGGCGTGAGCCTAACCTCGGCCGAAAAGCTCCAAGCGATCGCCTCTCCCTGGGCCAACTACATCACCCACTTGGAAAAGACTCACGTGACGATCGACGGCGGACTAGTCGACCAAATCGCGTTTGACGATACCCGCGGACGAGCGTTCCAAAACGTCGCTCAACTCGTCTATTGTTGTTCGGGTCTCCCAGCAAACCAATACGTACCGACGGCAGCCAAATTGGACAAATGGCTCAATGCGCCAGGAGGAGGTCGGCCGACGGAGGCGTTTCAGGACGCGATGGCTGTCGTGCTTGGGAGACTCTGGGAGATCGCGCGTGATCCGGAGCTCGACGCTCCTTTTCGAAGGTTCACGGCCAAGATCGCACCTATCGAATTCGTCTTTATCGGTACGTGCGTTGTATGTGTGTCACGTCACACGTGTTGCGAATTTCCCCCCTCCCCCCCTAAAACCAATCTGGAACCTTTTTTTTAATTTTCGGCGATGTTGTTGTTGTTGTTGTTACAGGCGTACTGCTATATGTCATGCGTCATGGCTACACGGCCCACCAACAATCTCAAGCGGCGTTCATCCTCCGACGCGATATTCGCAAGGCGCACATCGACGTTCGTTTCAACACTCGCGTCGCCGCAGATTGCTGGCGCATCATCGACGAGATCGAGAATGGAGTGATCGATATCGAGCCTCATCGCGCTTCTACTGCCGCTTCCGCTACTACTACTACTGGCAGCGCCGGGAAGCGCAAGTCTCTTGATCACCAGTGGAATCCGACGAGGGGAGTGGAGGCGACGCAAAGAAGCAAGAAGAAGAGGAGTGGATAGAGCGATATATTAGAGCTGGCAAACTGTTTCGTCACAAAGTATCTGCTTGTTCTCCCGATGGACCACCGTTATGTTATATCCAACTATCTACCCCACCCGCTTTCATAATGTCGTGCTGTCTGCACTACAGACCTTTCTTTTGCTATGTATAATTGCAATGCTTGAGCAATAAATATAATGCAGTAGTTTTTTTTTTACTTCTACAAGAGGCACTACAAATGTCCAAGTGGAATGAATATAGAGCTTTTGGGTTGCACATCAGGGGGGGGGCTGTCACTGGCTGAGATCGCGCAGCGCCGCGAAGTGTGCTTCGCTCTTCTTGACAATATCAGCGTGGACGATCGTCGTGCGGAGGTCCAGTTCGAGCTAACAACAGATGAGAATTATTTTTTTTCAGCACAAAGATAAAAAAAAAAAGTCGTTTTACCTGGAGAAGCCGATCCGGTTGCCACATCCGTGTCGGTAAGCTCTCGAGGGCGACGTAAACGGCTGGGATCGAATCGCAGCGGAGGAGTTCTGCCTCGTGGCTCTTGAGTATTCCTAGCGCGATGCGGAACAGGACGTCAAGTCCATCCAAGAGTAAGACGTCCCATACGCGGAAAAGTGTCTAAAAACCATAAAGAAAAGAAAAGTTGTCGTGGGCCGGGGGGGAGTGTGAGGGTGTTGGTTGTATTTACATACCTCGACGGGGAGACAGTCGGTAAAGAGGGAGAGAAACCAAGAGAAGCAAATTGCGGGCAAGTCGATGCCGAGGGTTGCGAGGTGCGTCGCAAGCTTTGGTATGTTATCCTGAACATAGTCAAGCAATACGAGTGGGCACGCGCGCGAGGGCAGTAGGGTAGGGGAGAAGAATCCATCAGGCAAGATGCGTTCAACAAGCGCTGCGAGCACCCAGAATGCCTCTTCCTCATCTGCGTGGACCAGCAGCAGAGTCGACGCGACTAGGTTCATGCCTTGGCAGTACCCGACCGCCGGATTACGTCTGCGGTTCCCTCTAGGATTTGAAAGAATGGATAAGAAAAAAAATAACACACCGGCTATATGCGATCAGCACCCTGCGCAACTTTTGCACCCCAACGCCGTCCCCACCAAAGAACATGTTGAGCGGCATCGTCCGCCCAACGTCCTTATCGATCTCCCTCACAACGCCACCACCATCACTATCCATCTGCGCGAGCAACTCGGCGAACACGCCAGGCTCCTGCATCTCGAGTCCCCCACTCGACTCTAACCACACCTTGGCGCGATACGCAAGTGGCACACCGCCACGAACGAGTCGACTTAGCTCGCGGCGTTCCTCACGTCCCTTTGACAGCCCCAGCTGTGCAAAACCGATCAGCCCATCGCTGTGCGCCAACTCGTCATCCGCCACGGGCCCGTCAAGCCCCAGCAGCGCCGCTGCGCCCCCGGCCGCCGAAGGGGCCTTACCCATATTCCCACCGCCGCCGCCGCCACCTCCACCTCCACCGCTGCCGCCGATTCCACCGCCCGACGGAGAAGGCGTCGGTTGTGGGTGCGCGCGGGTGCGCCGTCGCGCGCGCACAAAGGCATCCCAGTCTTTGCGCTGTGCTGCTTGTCGTTCGTCGTGTATCGTCGTCAGTTCGCCGAGCAAACGCCGCAGCACGTTCGCACAGACGTGTCGCGGGGTATCCAAGCCGATGGCGAGTATCGCCGTGCTCGCGCTGGCGTTCGAACCAGACTTGTGATTGCCATTACTGTTGCTGCTGCCGCTATGGCTCGCCGGGACGTCTCCACCGCCGGCGCCGGCGCTTGCACCTGACGCGGCACTCGAGAATTTACTACGAGAGCCGCTGTACGAGGACGAGCGAGACTGCGGGCGTGGTGGCAGCTCGACCTCACCCGTGCACGAACAGGGTTCTTTGACAATCTCTATCCCGTCGCCGTCGGCCTCGTCATCTGACCCCTCGTCCTCTGTGCGGTCTGCAATTTTGACGCCGGTGAGGCAGGCAGGCGCAGCGCAGCGGCATGTGCGAGCGCGCACCAGCAAGAGCAAGTCATACAATGCGACGTCATACATAAAGCCAAAGCGATCCACCAGTGGTTCGCTATCAGCGCGATGTGTCGGGAGGGGCGGGAGGGCGACCGGGCCCACCATGGAGGGGCGAAAGTCCCGAGCGGTGAGTGAGGGTAGGCGCGCGACAGGTATTCGGTCGGTGGCTTGGAGGTGGCGGGAAAGATGGACTCGAGGGGGACCGATGAGTTTTTGCGCATAGTAGGCTGGGAGGGGGGAGCGATGCTCTGGGTGACTTGGGAGGAGTCGGTAGAAGCGGTGTTGTTCCGCGCGCTACGATCCCCATGGGCGGGTAATTTGCGTTGCTGCTGCGGGAGGAAGGAGCCAAGCAACGGAGATGCAAATCCCGATCCGGAGATCGAAAAGGTAGTTGCCGTACGCGATTTGGCTTTGACGGTCGGGACATCCTCTGGCCCACCCAGTGAGCGGCTAAGCGTCGTTGCCACGTCCACGCCAGTACTCTTCACTATGGTTGCCTTGGGATTGGCCCCCTGCTCGTGCTCACGGCCCTGTCTGCGGTCACGTTTTTCCCTGCTAGGCGCATGGATCTCAATCCATCTTCCCGGGCTCTCTTTACGAGCTCAAAGGCAAGGTTTGCGACGAGCACACTTGTTCCGATCCCATGCTCAACAAGTACACTGTTCGGATCAGATGTCATGACGCGCGTCGCATTGACTATAGCCTGTAAAGCAGAACCCTGGGGTTGTCTCTCTCCCGGAGCACGAACTGAAAGCAGAGAGGGTTCTCGGGAGGGTATTTCAGAGTTGTGCAGCTCAGTTGTCAGGCTTGGGGCTGCTGGAGTTGGAAGGGTCATGGTGGAAGCGACCGGAGAGCTCACGATTGCAGGTGAATTTGGCGCTTCAGCATCAGTGACGGGCAGCCCAGGGGGAGGAAGAGCATCAGAGACGGAAATGCGACGGCGCCTTTTACCGGGTGTGACAGGTAGCGGGTTAGAAAAAGAGATTCCAAGCGTGCCAAAGAGACTACGTGAAACTTTACGCCCACCGGGCTTGGTTGCTGACGGCGACGGTGGCTGAACGCTTTCAGAAGGCTCAGTGGAGGGAGACAGGTCTGATTCGGAGGGTTCATCCCCTCTTGACGGGGGGTGAGGGGGGCGCAAATGTTTAGGACGTGGTTTGCCCCATAAAGACCCCATCCAGTCACCTAACGAAGAACGATCAGATTTAGTACTTGCAAAGCTGGGCGCAGTCTGGCTGAGTCTGCCAGTGGAATGTACGCTGATCGCGTCAGCATGATCTGAATCCAGGGACAGAGTAGGAATTTCGGGTTCATCAGGGTCAGTAGCCTGCGTGTTGTCTGCTGGTGTTGGTGGTATGATGGTGGCCTCAATGGGGTTGGCGTTGCGGTGTCAAATTGCTGAGGTTCCTGGAGACGAGGAAAGATGACACCATCTATCATCGCCTCGGAGAGTGGGTCGGTGAGAGACTGCAAGTTTTGTTCGTAATATGAAACACGTCAGACCTTGGGGGTCCTCACCGCATGACTCTGGTTCCTCTCGACCTTGTGCAGGCCTCGTCGTCGTCAGTGAACAGGGACTGCAACACTCTCCCAGCCACATCCCTCTCCGATGGCAGCAACTCCTTCATCAACTCCTCCGCACGCTGTCTGCGCGCACGTTCCTTCTCTTGGATCACGCGCTGGGTCTCTTCCATTTCCCTCCTGACCTTTGTGAGATTATGGACGGCGGATGACAACACTCGCAAAGCGGCATGGTAGGGGTTGCTAGAAACGGAAGCCGGCGACTCGGAGACGCTGATTGAGGAGATCGCAGACTGTATGGCCTCATCCGAGTAGTCGTGCCATTGGTTAGAAAGAATGTGCGACACAGCACCGGGTAGTAAGCCATCAATTTCTACCATCTCTGCGGTACGAGACACGCTATTCACAGCGTGATGATCTTTGGAAGAGCCAACAACAAATATGGGCGGCCGGTCCCAAAACGTGGGTAAGGGTTGGCGAGTCGTAGAGGACTCCGTAGTAGTACGCGCTCGATCGGCTCTGGAATAGTCACGTACACTGCCATCCCAGTTTGCATGACCAGGCTTGATTCTCTTTGAGTACCGACATCAAGTCGTTCTCTAGGTGCGAAGTAGCTGGACGTCGGGACGTTGATGGTGTCTGCGGAGGGTGATTCAGCCTGAGCCTTCCGTTGACCAAGACGAGTACGACGGCCATGAGGTGTGACTTGATCTGCAGAAAGAGGGTGAGAATGTACTGGAGTTGTGACCTGTGCAGCGGGAGATGAGGCAGAGGCCATGAAAGTAATGCCGAACTGACATTGGTTTACACACGCGCCCAGCCGCGTCGGTAAGCACGTGGCTGATATTATTCACCAAACGCTCAACCCTGCCACGTCAGTTAAAATCATGGGCTGGTTTGGCAGTAGCAAGACTGAAACACCTAATGCAATTTTCAAGACAAGACCGTTCAAAGTGTTGGGAGGCTAGGGACGCTTACTTTGCATGCCTGGACGCTGCTGAGGTCGTTGTCGCTGGAACCGAGGGTTCAAAGTGCGCAGCACAGAGAAAGTCCTACGAACAGAATTGCGCAAAGAGTTGGGTGAGTCACCCACTATACATATAAGATTTCCTTCATGAAAAAGTTATAAAGATCGATTATTTTAACCAGCGCCGCGTGTTGGCGGAGAAGCAGAAGCCCTTGCTTGCTCAAGCAGCAACCCAGGCGGCTGAGACGAGAAGAACATGATAAGGACAGACATTGCTCATTAATCGCATGCAAGACTCTGGTTCTTGCCGCAGTACGCAAACTTTCTACGAGTTCAATGCCTGAGCCTAACTAAGCAGTTACACAGACCACATCCAATACACATCCCTGTCATATCCTACTGTATAATACATCATCCCTGGAATCTTTATCCCTTCAATCTCTTCTCTGGACTACTCGTTCAAAGAGATCTGCTTCTACAAGTGCGACGTCGCGGCACCATGTCTTGACAACGGCACACCGGTATCCGTACGACACTTCCTTCTAACAAGGAAGACGAGAACTATGCGCCTCAGAGATCCGCCCAAGAGACATCATGATAGGATCTTTGAGCCGCCTTTATCCCGATACCACAAACACCCGATGGTGCGGAACTTGGGACTAGATTCTTTCTTGGTTACCGTAAACACCCAGCTTGCCTGTCCATTTGGTTCCTTCGTTCTAGAATCCTGTGATTTCGCCATCATCAACTTTATAGTGGGGACTAGCCTTAGTCTTTGTCAGAGTACCACAGCCGTAAGGGACGATCTCA
>WTXI01000286.1:0-46469 GCA_022376515.1 Lactifluus volemus
ACACTCCTCAGTCAATACCGGTCAACGTTTATGTCGTCGTACCTACAGCGATAGTACTCACTTTCCCGAGCGCCCACCTATGCCAGGTATGGTCAACATCTCCGTAGTCGTTAATGGAGCGGCAGGCGCTGCGGTCGAAGTGTCAGGCGCGATGGGCGCGGATGTACAAAAGTCCGTCCTGGAGGAAGTGGTTCGACGAGGAGGCGCACTTGGACTTCCAGGGCGGGTATGGGCGGCATCTCAAACGGCGCCATAGATCGGCATCTGGAACACCTGGATAAAAAAAATCCGGGACCAAGATAGTTACCGCGACTGATAGGGTGTGCGCCTTTTCTTTTGCAAAAGCTTGTGGGGGGGGGGGGGAGAGCCCACACGTGTACATGGAATGTGTTGGAAGACCCGTTGATCGATTATCTTTTCGACAACACGGGCTGTCTCCCCGTGCTTCCGAATTTTATTTTATTGTAAATTGTAAACGAGTATCGCAAAAAATGCAACCTTGTTTGGGAAGTCACCTTCTATGGACACATTTTCCTCCGATGCGAGCGTGCGCAGTTGGCTTCTAAGGATGCCGTCATTCTCTGCCCTGAGGCTCGAAGAGACAGTGGGGATTAGAGGGGCCTTCTGGATGTGCCTGATGTGTAAAACAGCAAACCGCAGTCCCTCTTATCTTCGCGTAGTGTTTTTTTTTTTCTAAATCACCGAGCTCTGTACAGTACAAGTGAGGGTTCCTCTCTTTGTTGGGAACCCACGCCACTCGGGCCGGTAGTGTGCGGTACGGTCTCTCTAATCTTGGAATGATGACTTTTCCTCGGAGCCGGCTTTGCAGCTTTAAGCGGTTTGCTCGATCCAACAACGTCTTTGGGTGATGCAAGCTTGATGCATAAAACTCGAGTTTTTATGCACACCTTGAACACGCTCTTTCACGGATAATAAAAAATTTTAAAAAATAAATACACATGTTTCCCTTCCCCTCTCCCCCCCTGTCAAGCGAAAGTTTACCGTGACCCCGCGACTTTCCGTGTGGTTCCTTCTCAAGGTTAGTACCGCGTGAAAAAAACGTTCTCGACCCGCACAATTCAGGCACATCGGCCTATGGCAACCGTGTGCGCCGCCCACCCGCGATGGTATATAAGCCTTGTATGCCTAGATCGGCATGCGCCCTTCTTGCACACCCACCGTGGCGCGCTGGTATGTGATGTTCCACTTTCTCTTTTAGCCATTCGGCAGGCCATTACTGACCATGGCCACCTTGTCCACGCACGCACCTCATACACGTTTCCACTCCCCATTAGTCAGCGTTAGGGTGTACTGCTTTTTAATAGCTTTTTTTTCTTTTTGTTTACCTTCTTTTCCCCTACCCCCCCCCTTCCATAAATGCAATCCGCTACTCCCCCGAAGCCCGTAGGTCCTCGTACGTTGCAGCGATCCCAAAGCGGGATGTCCCCGATGATTGCGTCTCATGATGAGATCCTGCCGGATCTCGCGACCTCCCTTTATTCGTCACGTCCAGCGCCGGTGCTGACGCGTGCTAAATCTGCCGTGGCCGGTAGTCGTCCATCGTTGACATTGAACGTCAGCGCGGGTAGCTCACAATATCCTTCCTCCAACGCTTCGAACGATGCGACGACCTTACGTGCGATACCGACGGATCGGATGATGGATACCACCGGCGCAGCAGCTGGTGCAGCAGGAACAACCGTTCCTGCTGCTTCTGCTGCCGCCTCCGCCCCGTCCCCTGTATCGATGGATGTCACACTGTCAGGTTCTCCCATGGTAATATCGCCCGTAGGCGGCGGAGGCGGGATCCCAGTCCCAATGATGATGGGACACGATGACCAGCAGCAACAGCGCACTACGACGCCGATCACGCCTCGTTCGATCTCCAAGATCGTGTCCATGAGCGATCTGCGACAGCTCATGCGCCGAATGGAGACCCGCCCGCTGCCGTCTCCCGGTTCAGCCGGCACGACTTCTGTGCGGACCAATGAAGTGCCCGCGAATGGGAATGGAGATTCTGTTGCTGCTGGAGAAGGAGGAACAGGAGGGAGGGCAGGAGGAGGGGGAGGAGGGGGAAGCCCTCCCGCTTGGTCAGACGGCGCGTTTGACGTCGTTGCGGTTCTTGGGGAAGGAGCCAGCGGTGCTGTGCAGGCGGTGCAGGATAAGCGGACAGGTCGTCGATTCGCCCGCAAGACGATCATTACGCATGAGGGCCCTTTGAAACAGCTCGTACGGGAGCTTGCGTTCCTCTCTGGGCTCAGACATACGAACATCGTTCGGTTTTACGGCGCGTATATGTCCCCTTCGAATAGTGAGGTCAAGCTGGTTATGGAACTCTGTGAGGGACGTAGTCTGGCTGCCATAGGGGAGCAGATTCAGCGGCGGAGGGGTCGCGTAGGAGAGAAGGTCGCCCGGGTCTTGGCAGAGGGGGTATGTATCTTCTTCACCTTCTCCCTACCCCCCCCTCTCACAACTGACTTACGGTGGATTTCGGGGATCCCCATCTCCTTATGGCAGGTTCTGGAAGGTCTGGCCTACTTGCACACCAAGAAGGTCATTCACCGAGACATCAAGCCCTCGAATATTCTCCTCTCGCGACAAGGCGTCGTCAAGCTTTGCGACTTTGGTGTGTCCGGCGAGCTCATCGGTTCTCGTGCGGGTACCTTTACAGGGACGACCAAGTACATGGCGGTGCGCACGGGTGCCGTAAGTTTTTCCGCGCGGTGCGCATGCTCACGCCTGGCTACTACCCTCAGCCCGAACGCATCACAGGAACGGAATATACCATCAGCGCAGACGTATGGTCGACCGGCCTCTCCATACTCGAACTCGTCCAAAATCGGTTCCCATTCCCGGGCGATCTCGCCCCGGTGGATCTCATCATGCATATAACGACTAGCGAGGTAAGTGGGGGTTCAAAAAAATTTCGCGCTCGTCGGAAAATCCTAATATCAACCGTTGTAGCCGCCACGGCTAGAAGATGAACCCGATCTCGACGTCCCTTGGAGTGACGCTATGAAAGAGTTTATTACCCTGTCGTAGGTTCTTTTCCCCTCCTCCCATCCCGTTTTCAGGTTCAGCTGACGGTTTTCTTTTTTTCTTTCAATAATAGGCTAATGAAGGATCACGCCGCACGTCCCATACCGCGCGACATGCTTCTTCATCCTTGGTTCTCAAAAGCCAGCAAGAGAAAGGTCGACATGGCGCAGTGGATCAGTGAAGTATGGAATTGGGACGTCCCTGCGCGTAATTCATGATGACCCCCGGCCCTCCTCCCCCCGTCCCGTCATATTCGGCTCACTGCCTAGAGTGGTAAGAAACAAATATTTGTTAGATGGCGCCACAACACACACTCCATGCACTTGTTTACCTGCACAGGCATCAAACGTCGTCCTGCTATGTGTTTTTGTTTCCCCATCAACCTTTTTGAACAAAAAGAAATGTATTTCTTACTTTAACCCTTTTGTACTCAACTTTTGTTTTCTTTCTTTCCCCCCTCCCTCCGATTTCCCGTTTTTGACTATGCAAATTCATCTAATTTACCCACGCTTAGTACTAGTAGTAGTACGTTATTGGAACGAGGGGTGATCGTATGGCGGTGGTATTATCCTCATACAATGGCATAAAGTTGTCAGATCTGGTAGCAACTGCAAAAAAAAAAAGTGGCAAAGTGGCGCGCTCCGACTCGGAAGTCGCTGATAAAGCGACGGCCTTGTGCTTGACGATCATAAAAAAACACCACTTTTTTGCTGTTGGCCCCTGCCGACGATATTTTACCATCCATGTAAACGAATAATTTAATTTCAATTTCCAGAGCCCAAAAAATAAAATAGCCGAACTCTCGAAATGAATGAAACATGTCCAGTTGTCCGTGCGCTAGTATGTTTGAACGGAATGCGCACAAATGCCTTTTTGGACGAAAAGCGGGGCTTTTCCCCCTCCCTCCCCGCGGGGCTTGTAATGACGGTTTCAAGGCCTTTTTTTTTCGTTCGAGGTTGAACTCGAGGGTTGCTATCCTTCACATTCACAGGCCCGGTCGCCGTTCAAGCCGGAGAAAGCCGAGACATTTACCCATTTGAGTGGCAAAGGTCACGAACATGTGAATAAATTTCAAGTTTTTTTTTTGCTTCCAACGTGGCTGGCGAAACGTTACATCACACCACCTTCGAGAGATGGCTTCCATTACTGATATATCTATATGTTCCAGGTGGCGCTCGCATAGAAACCATGTGTTTGCTTGCATCTCAGCTATGAATTTTTTTGTTATGACATGATGACATCAACAGATACTAGGCTAACAAGAATCACCACAAAAAGTCGTTGGGAGTGTGATCGACCAACAGACTCCTAATGCTAGGAATGGTATAAATATTTTATCAAAAATCTCAGAGTGTACTACGACCGTCATGCATGGCCAGCACCGCCGGGGGCGTAGTGCTTCTCCCTGAGGGCGCCCTCGTGTTCGTACAGTGGCGGTAAGGGATCGACCTTCATGCGGAAAATATACTTCTTGATGTTGTGTGGTAGTGCTTTGATCTGGTAGGCGGCATGGGTGTGCGTCGGAACCGAGAAGACTGGGAGCAGATGAATACGATGCTTGTAGAACAACGGGAAACAGGGATGCGTACCTTGGTCCAGCTCTTCGAGTGTCAGCGCTTTTGTCTCGGGGACAAAGAGCAAGATTGCAAAAAATCCAACAATGTTCCAAGCCGCATACCATCCAAATGCACCTTGTGGCTTGAATGCCCCTAATAGACGGGGGAATGTGATCGCCACCACGAAATTGCTGCATTGACCAGTTAGCTTGTAAACTTGTCTCAATAGCGGCATGTGCTTACAAGAACCACGTGACGGCTGTCGCAAAGGACATGCCAACGTCACGAATGTACAGTGGGAATGCCTCAGCGGAATACGTGAACGGCACGGGGCCCTCCCCGGGTGAATACACACAATCAAACAGGTATACGCCAAGGGCTACAACTGCAAGTCGGCCTGATCCTTCTGGGATCCAGCTGTTGAACCCGTCATCAGCTAACACAGGGCGATATATGCTTGGGCACGTACAATGCGAATCCCGTCATGAGTAAGTGTTGTAATATCGATTACGACGTCAGGGGGACCGCCGCCGATATCGAAAACGAGCGAGCTGACGCGAGCGACGGGGAAGACGCTCCAAGCGTCTAGAAACACGGTCTGGACGTGTTTCACCCCGATTTTGTTTCTATGCTCTTGTATTGTTTGATTTATCTCATTGTGGCTTTGTTTCTTTAAGTTTTATTTAATTCTCGCAGTCTCGAAGCATCGAGAACGATGCCAAAAGAATAGTCGCGTTTATCGTGATCTATTCGGGTTTCCTTTTTCGAATTGTAGCAAGCGCGACTTCGCGCGATGACCCTCGCGGTCATATGTCTCAGTCTTGTTTTATTTTCGATCGTTTATTCGTTTGCTTACTGTTCCTAAGATTCTAAGATTCTCTTCTTGTTCTCCACTTTTAAATAGTCTTAAAAACAAATTATCAGAATGTATTAAATACGGGCAAAATGCCCCTCAAAATGTAACGAAGTTTGTCCTCCCCGTTCCGTTCCCTCTCGTCCCGCGTCCTCGAAAACCCTTCGATTTGACCCATACCTGTTGTCAGGTTATGGGCCCTGACGCTGCTCATCTCTAAAAACATAAATCATCCACTACTCATCTTATTAAACTGGAGTCAACCATGAGTGAGGAAAACAAACTCACCATCATCAAGTTAATCGAGGACGGGTCGAACTGGGTAACGTATCGCGATCGCATGATATGGGCGGTCGATTCTCGAAGATGGCGAGACCATCTTACTCACGACGCCATGACCACGCCATATATAACGGCAGGCGTTGTCGGTGGTCTCGATCCAATCACGCGTTGGGAGAACGATGAAGCCGGTATCAAACAATTGATCGCTTCATCGGTGCCTGACACTGTATTCAATCACATCAAAGGCCACGTACACGCAAAGGATGTTTGGGACGAGCTGAGAAAATTATTCGAAGCACGTACCAAAGCATTGCTTACGGAGCTAAGCCGAAAGCTTCACAGCGTGCGCTGTGATGAGGATGACGATGTACGTGTGCATTTTAATAAAATGGCTAACTTGCGCCAGCAGCTTGCGTCGATGGGGAAGACGATCACAGACGAAGAATATGCTTCGATCTTGATGGGATCGCTCCCCGATTCGTACGACGGCATCATGGGATCGATATCTGCCGCGTCAGATATTAGCGAAAAAGACGTTTCGGCCGCGACAGTAATTCGGCAAGCCCAAGACGAATACAATAGGCGTATCATCAAGAAGGGGAACATCCCCATGGATGAATCTTTCGCAGTCGCAATCCAGAGGCAAAACCAAAAGCGCAAAAAACGCGACATCGAATGTTTCAATTGCAAAAAACGCGGTCATGTAAAAGCTGACTGCTGGGCTAAAGGTGGCGGCAAAGAAGGCCAAGGACCCAAAAATCGCGAAGCCAAAGTCGGGGCAGCATCAGCAGAGGCCCAGCACGAAGAAATCGAGGCCTGGATGGCCATACAAGAAGTCGAATCGCTCGACGATCTAAGCGATGGAACGGAGGGGGAGTGGACTGTAATTGATGAAGATGAGGACACGGTATCAGCTATGATATCTGATCCACGTACCTCAAGCGAAGTCGAGCTCTACGACTCGGGAGCGTCTCGACATATGTCCCCCCACAGAGACAAGTTCATTTCTTATCGTCCCATCGAACCGCGCGCTATAAAAACAGCTGATAAGCGACTGTGTTATGCCATAGGAGCTGGGGACTTACAAATCGATGTGCCAAACGGAGCAGCGACCTCGAATGTGCTGCTAAAAGACGCCCTCCATGCACCAGACATTGGGGTCACCATAGTGTCTGTTAGCCGAATTGCCCAAGCTGGTAAAACGGTATCATTCACTGGTGATTATTGTGAGATAAAAAATAAGAAAGGAGATGTCATTGGATGCATACCGAAAAACTCCAATGGGCTATACAGAGTGCAACACGACGAGTCGAACGCTGCGGAGGTAGTCGAAAAAGTGAGTCTTCCCACGCTCCATCGACGGCTTGGTCATACTTCAGTCGACGCAATCCGTTCGCTCATCCGTCACCATGCCATCGAGGGCGTGGAATTAATCGAAGACACCTCACCATTTCATTGCGATTCGTGTGAACATGCCAAGAATACTCGCAAACCGATTAAGAGCGAACGGACTGGCGGCCAAACAAGCGCGTTCGGTGAGGAAATTCATTCCGATCTCTGGGGTCCCTCAAGAACTACCACCCTCGGAGGATGCCTATACTATGTAACGTTTACAGACGATTTTACTCGATACACCAAGGTCGAGATACTCAAGAAGAAGAGCGACGTTCTCGCGGCTTACAAGGCGTACGCGGCCTGGGCGCAAACACAACACGGTGCCAAAATCAAGCGATTACGATCCGATCGAGGAGGCGAATACACGGGAAACCAATTTACGAAGTTCCTGCAAGAGCAAGGAACTGAACGAAGGCTTACAACTCATGACACTCCTCAACACAATGGAGTTGCAGAAGCCCTAAATAGGAGACTCATGGAAAGGGTACGTGCTATGCTTCATCAGTCAGGTCTCCCAGAATATCTCTGGGGAGAGACACTGCAACATGCTGTCTGGCTGAAAAACAGAAGCTCAACCCGCGTGCTGGGCGATGTCACCCCATTGGAGCGCCTGACAGGCATTAAACCGAACATATCGGGCGTGCCCGAATGGGGGCAGCCCGTATGGGTCCACATCTTCAAGGGGTCGAAATTGGAAGCACGCGGGGTAAAAGCACGGTGGGTGGGATACGACAAAGAGTCTCCTCACGCACATAGGATTTATTGGCCCGAGAGAAGCAAAACGTCCGTCGAACGCGACGTAAAATTCATTACCCACGCTATCACCGTGTACGCGCCTTCGCAGACCCAGCCTGGACAAGCCGCGGGCGTCGTTCCTCAGCAACAAGCCGTACCAGCAGCACCAGCCCCTCCTCCTCCGGGACCTCCGGGACCTCTGCCAGCTGATCAAATTCCATTGCCGCCATCGCCCAAGACACCTGAAGATCAAGCCGAAGAATCAGGAGACCAACCACCGCCATTTACTCCTCCTTCAGCGTTAACGCCACTTCCATCCGCTGCCTTATCGATGCCATCGATTACGCCTCCAGCCGCGCCTCGAAAAGGCAAGGGGAAGATATCTGCGTTATCGGCACCACCTCAACCCACGCGTAAATCGACACGCGAACCGAAACCCTCAGAATATATCAAGCGGCTAATGGCTGGAGAAGGCACCACTGGGGGCAGCAGTAACATCTCATCTATGATTAAATGGATGCATCCTAACATACAAGAGGCATATGAGAAATATGTCTCATCCCCAGATCAATCTTTCGATGATGACCCCAGTGCTTCTGCCGTCGAGTTCGCATACGGCGCCGAACTCGAATCCGCTGCCGCCGCTGCCGTTTTCGAAACCGAAGGCGACCCTAAGACGCTACGTGAAGCGCAAGCGCGACCCGATTGGCCTCTTTGGAAAGAGGCAATGGATCGCGAAATCGCGACCCTCGAACACGCAGGAACATGGGAAACGGTCCCGCGACCTCAAAATAAGAACATCGTCAGCTCAAAATGGGTCTATCGTATCAAAAAGAAGGCCGATGGTTCTATTGAGAAGTACAAGGCACGCCTCGTCGCGAGGGGATTTACTCAAGTTTATGGTGTCGATTACTACGACACCTACTCCCCCGTCGCGAAACTTGGAAGCATTCGCACGATTTTAGCGTTCGCGGCACGCTATGATTGGGATATCGAGACGTTCGACTTCATCGGAGCTTATTTGAATGGAGAACTGGAAGCCGATGAAGACATTTATATGCAATCGCCGCCTGGTTATGAGGATCAAGCAGGCCAAGTCAAGCATCTCAAGAAATCCCTCTACGGTCTTAAACAGGCCGGACGTCGATGGTATGATACCCTAGCGTCCGCCCTCACTGATATCGGCTTTCGCGTTAGCAAAGCCGATCCCGGCGTATTTTATTTACGCACGCAGTATGATACTCTCATACTTGCTGTGCACGTGGACGACTGTGTGTTGACAGGCAGCTCGTCGAAGCTCATCGCCGATTACAAGATCAAGATTAACGCGCAATATTCGTTAACCGATTTGGGGCCTATTCATTGGCTTCTCGGTATCAAGATCGTTCGGGATCGTTTCGCACACACGATATCGCTTTCTCAGGAGGCATATCTCGACACTATCATCGCGCGATTCAATTTAGGCGATGCGAAAGCACAACGAACGCCGATGATCCCGAACGCGATTTATTCGAAAGAAGATGGCCTCACCGACACGACGGCGATGAGCAACGTGCCCTATCGAGAGGCAATCGGCAGTCTTATGTATGCTGCCGTAGCCACTCGACCTGACATTGCCTTTGCAGTGTCGATACTGTCACAATTTTTGGAACACCCTAGCCAACTTCATTGGCAAGCCGTAAAGCGAATTTTTCGCTATTTGATCGGCTCAAAAAATTCGCAGTTGACTTATGGTAGAGAACTGCAGAATCTAACCGGGTTTACAGACGCAGACGGAGCTACGCAGCCTCATCGACACGCGATTTCGGGCTACGCTTTTCTGATCGATGGCGGCGTCGTTTCCTGGCGATCTCGAAAACAAGAACTGGTCACCTTATCAACTGCCGAGGCCGAATATGTCGCCGCAACGCACGCAGCAAAAGAAGCAATCTGGCTGCGTCGTCTTATCGGTGAACTCATTCCCAGCGCGCTTACACCCACCACTTTGTATTGCGACAATCAAGCTGCGATCAAGCTGATCGTTGACGATAACTACCACGCGCGCACAAAACACATCGACATTCGATACCACTTCATTCGTGAAGTAGTGTCTTTGGGAAGTATTAATGTTATATACTGTCCCACTGAAGATATGACAGCAGATATCTTCACAAAAGCTCTACCTTATTGGAAGGTCAAAAATCACTGCCTCGGACTCGGTCTCCATCGCGCTTCTATCGCGCTTGAGGGGGACTGTTGTAATATCGATTACGACGTCAGGGGGACCGCCGCCGATATCGAAAACGAGCGAGCTGACGCGAGCGACGGGGAAGACGCTCCAAGCGTCTAGAAACACGGTCTGGACGTGTTTCACCCCGATTTTGTTTCTATGCTCTTGTATTGTTTGATTTATCTCATTGTGGCTTTGTTTCTTTAAGTTTTATTTAATTCTCGCAGTCTCGAAGCATCGAGAACGATGCCAAAAGAATAGTCGCGTTTATCGTGATCTATTCGGGTTTCCTTTTTCGAATTGTAGCAAGCGCGACTTCGCGCGATGACCCTCGCGGTCATATGTCTCAGTCTTGTTTTATTTTCGATCGTTTATTCGTTTGCTTACTGTTCCTAAGATTCTAAGATTCTCTTCTTGTTCTCCACTTTTAAATAGTCTTAAAAACAAATTATCAGAATGTATTAAATACGGGCAAAATGCCCCTCAAAATGTAACGAAGTTTGTCCTCCCCGTTCCGTTCCCTCTCGTCCCGCGTCCTCGAAAACCCTTCGATTTGACCCATACCTGTTGTCAGTAAGAACATGGACATGAGAGGAAAAGTGACGAGCAGAAGATTTCGACGACCGAACGTATCGATGGTATATACGGCAGGCAGTGCCATGACGAAATTTAGAGCACCAAAGCCCCAAGACGCGAGGAGAGCCTGTATCTGGGTGAAGCTGGCCTGGGTAAATATTGTTGACGAGTAGTATGCAATGACGTTAACTCCACAGAATTGCTGCCTGAGGTGGTTGTCAAAAGTGGAACGGCCGAACTTCAGCTCCCGAACTCACATAAACATGACAACGAAGGAAGCTTGAGTCGCGCGGCGGTTGCGTGGGACCGTGAAGAGTTCAATATAGCGGTTACGCCCACGGGTAAGCTCTTTCTCCGCCTCAAGAAGGACGTGAATGTCTGGAAACGTATAGAATGTTGTACGATGAGGAGGGAGAGAACTAACAGTAGAGATCTCGGGCAGCTTGGACAGGATGACGGCGAAGTCGCACTAGCGACTTGTACGCATCTACGTACCGACCCTTTGACATGAGCCAACGCGGAGATTCGGGGCATAAATAAACTTGGAACATGAGGAACAGTGCGGGTATACCAGCCTTATTAAGAAACGCAGTCAGTATATGAGAAAGAGAGGGTAACGATGCCGACTAGTACCGATGCAAGCATCAGGCGCCAGTTAAGCCCAGTGATATGAGGCTTATTAGGAACCTTGTAAAAGGCAAGGTCCGAGACATAACCCAACATGATACCAAAGGCAGTCCACATCTGCCACATCATGACGAGACCACCGCGAATGGCGGGAGGGGTGCATTCTGCAGCGTAAACGGGAACCGTGGAAGACTTGGGTCCAATACCCAGCCCAAGAAAGAAGCGGGCAACGAAGAGATGGGGCCACGAGTTGGTGACGCCCTGCCAAATGCAAGTGAGGAAAGAAATGACAGCGCATATGAAGATAGTGCCACGACGACCAAACCAACGATTGAGAGGTTCGGTGAGCCAGCAACTAAGTATAGCACAGCAGAGCTGCAAGGGAGATCAGAAAAGACGCAAAATGAGTCGGTTGTTCCGCCTACATATGGTGCCGAGTTGACAAGGCCGAGAAGCCACTGGTTTTTTCCCGTGTTGCCCTGGTTTGGATCAATGTGAAATTGTGGGGCAAAGAACAGATTGGCGCCATTGATGACGGCTTCGTCCATCTGGTCATGATTGGATAAGGTTAGCCAAGAGTTCCCACGGTTGCATGAGGCCGCCCAAAACTCACTCCTTGGACCGCGGCTGCAACGGAGCACAAAATTACAAGATAATACAACGTAGCGGGTTGGTCCCAACGATGGGTGAGCTCCCTTCTGAAGATATCCTTTTCTTCTTCGGTAAAATGGGAGATACCCTCAAAAGCGAGAGGATCTTGTGCGGCAAGCGCTCCTTGTCTGAAGAGATCTTCCACGTCTCCGAGGCCGTGTGTCCTGGCAAACTCTGCGCCATTGTCCATGAGTTGCTCGTGAGACAAGCCTGCGAGGGGGTTAGAAAGCTTCGCATTGATGCCTTCGATAGCGCTGTCGACGTGAACGTGGGGTGTTGGTAGAGGTTTTTCATCGTGGAGAGATCCCACGGGACTTTTCTTTTCGTCAGAATCCCGGGCAGACATCAGTGTCAGTGTTGGGAGAAGAGAGAGAGAGAAAAAAAGAGGGCGAACACCAAGAAGGTGGAGCTTCTTTCTGCATACCTTTTATACGTTTTGGTTATGACTAGCCAAAGCGTTTACAGCAGAACACCATGCTTCGCCGGTCCATCGGCAACGGTTGAAGTGGAGCTAACTCGCGCGTTGATATCTCATTTTGGTAATCGACTCTACCATTTCCGATCTGGGGTCCGTTCTTCCGAATTGTCCCTTGTCCTCATGTCCTTCAAGTTCAAAACACAAACCACTCTATTGGTGATCTTTCACCTGTATACTCGCGCGCCACTTCCCCTTGACCAAAAAAATTTCTGTGTGAAACCGCTTGGTGGAGCTCCTTTCGAGGTTCGAATCTCCACCTTCACCCACATGGTCTTGCCTGGGGCTCCCGCAGTGCGTCACAGGATTATGTCACTGCCGAGCTCCGAGTTCAAGTACTGGTACTGTACTTCTGCAATATGGTTGCGCCCGCTGGCAAAAGGACGCCCGGGCCCGAGTTATCTATGATAAAACTTCTGCCGAGTGCTTCTCCTATGCCGCCTTCTCCCTCTCTCATACTATCTGTTCCACCAATACACCAGGAAGACACACCGTGCTCACTTACCCGAAACCTCTGCTGCCAAGTTGTTATCTTACCATAACGCGTAAGGTCGACCAAGCGTCGCGCTTCCGTCGCGTCGGGAAAACTTCCCACGCTAATCAGTGGATAATGAGCAACGCCATGTGGGCACTATCAGCGAAGGGGATTAATTAATTAAGCCTTGGATCATTCAACGCTCTTCCTGGAGGTTTTCCTGATGTTGATTGGTCTATGTTAACCTAGGGTGTCCCTTCCACGGACCCAAGTTTCCTTGGTTCTCGAGCTTCGGCAACTTGCGGACGCGATAGGCGGACAAACCGCGTATCATCTGTCACTCGTCCTTTCTGTCAATGCAAAAGTCACCCGTGGAATGTAGATCCTACTCTCCCTTCCCTTCGAGTTCGCTACACTACTGTTTCTCTGATCCACATCTTTTTTGTCTACCAAGTGCGTCATATACGAGATGCCACCTGGCTACCTCACAACTTACGGAATAGCTAACCATCAACTGAATGCCGGCAGCTAACAATGTCTAACTTACTAGCTTACTGGGGCCACACACGCACGCCACCACATTCACTCTGGGTGTGTTTTTACGCAGATCTCATGTACACGACGACTACCGACGGAGCTCTTTACAAAGGCGGAGAGCGAGCAGCGCAGGTTATGCGGACAGCTATCCCTATATAATACGGTGGGGAACGTGTAGTCTTGACAGTGACCAGTGAAATCTCTGACTCGCCATGGCCTTCCACCCTGGTCTAGTGTGAGCGTCTGTAAGGAAAAATGTTTTTACAGTCGCTGGAAGCCACCCACATCATGATTCATTTGATACATGGAGTTCGGCTCCACCGAGCCGGGCACAATTTCGGCACCGTTCCCGCCTGGACTGGCTTCTTTTCCTCAGCAGGGGGTGGTCAGCCCCAGCTTTAATATGGATGAAGACTCCGTGGTCTGTCCAACTCAGAATTGTTAGCGTTCGTATTAGAGCATACTGTCTCGAGCTCGTCCAATGGCCAACTAGGTCCTGGGTATGATATTTGACAGGATGTATGGCGGAACAGTATGTACTCGGAGCTACTGGGGGTAGGCAGCCAATAACACCGTCTGGCCTCTGGTTCCCACTCAGGCTGGCACGGGCCCCGCCCTTGGCCCCGCCTGAACACACACGCTGACTTGTATAAATAGACGACCACGTTTGCCTCTCATATACTTCTAGCTCTGGCACGGACACCCTCCTCATATATTGCAAGATAGCCTCTCCATATCACACCTCGGTCTCATAGTTTCCTCAAAAATCATTGTCAAAATCAAGGTCAAAATTTGAGGTTAGTTACAAGTCGTTCTCACTCTCAGTCTTGCTAAGTACAGATCTAGCCTTGTCTCTACTCCTACAGGAGGTGATAATAAGGCAGAAACAACCATTGGGTATGTTCTATAAGAATGGCTAATTTTCGACATCAGACGAGCCTTGTTGCAAGCACTTGGTCGGACTTTCTCACGTGACAATTTGAGGCTGACTAATCAACATGCCCGAAAACACCCTGCTTCAATTCACAGCAGTACGGTGAGATTTCCGTCTTCTGCGACAACGCCACCGGCACCTGGTGCTGTGCTGGCATTCGGCATATCTCTTTGGGATTTGGCATCCAGCGTCCAGTGATGCACACTGACCACTGGCATTGATAAATTAAATACAAATACAAAGCTCTGGCAATGCATCGCACGTTTTAAAAAACAGAAAAGGTGCGCTTCTCGAACAGCCATCGAACGTGCGCGCACGTTCATGCGCTCACAGCTGAACTGTCGTAAGCATTGATCTAGGCCTCAACAGTGTTATAGTCCGACGAGTCGCATTGATACCAGTCACGAAGGCACCAGCCGGAGGAGATTCCCAACATGTATGTTCTGTTGTAATATCGATTACGACGTCAGGGGGACCGCCGCCGATATCGAAAACGAGCGAGCTGACGCGAGCGACGGGGAAGACGCTCCAAGCGTCTAGAAACACGGTCTGGACGTGTTTCACCCCGATTTTGTTTCTATGCTCTTGTATTGTTTGATTTATCTCATTGTGGCTTTGTTTCTTTAAGTTTTATTTAATTCTCGCAGTCTCGAAGCATCGAGAACGATGCCAAAAGAATAGTCGCGTTTATCGTGATCTATTCGGGTTTCCTTTTTCGAATTGTAGCAAGCGCGACTTCGCGCGATGACCCTCGCGGTCATATGTCTCAGTCTTGTTTTATTTTCGATCGTTTATTCGTTTGCTTACTGTTCCTAAGATTCTAAGATTCTCTTCTTGTTCTCCACTTTTAAATAGTCTTAAAAACAAATTATCAGAATGTATTAAATACGGGCAAAATGCCCCTCAAAATGTAACGAAGTTTGTCCTCCCCGTTCCGTTCCCTCTCGTCCCGCGTCCTCGAAAACCCTTCGATTTGACCCATACCTGTTGTCAGGTTATGGGCCCTGACGCTGCTCATCTCTAAAAACATAAATCATCCACTACTCATCTTATTAAACTGGAGTCAACCATGAGTGAGGAAAACAAACTCACCATCATCAAGTTAATCGAGGACGGGTCGAACTGGGTAACGTATCGCGATCGCATGATATGGGCGGTCGATTCTCGAAGATGGCGAGACCATCTTACTCACGACGCCATGACCACGCCATATATAACGGCAGGCGTTGTCGGTGGTCTCGATCCAATCACGCGTTGGGAGAACGATGAAGCCGGTATCAAACAATTGATCGCTTCATCGGTGCCTGACACTGTATTCAATCACATCAAAGGCCACGTACACGCAAAGGATGTTTGGGACGAGCTGAGAAAATTATTCGAAGCACGTACCAAAGCATTGCTTACGGAGCTAAGCCGAAAGCTTCACAGCGTGCGCTGTGATGAGGATGACGATGTACGTGTGCATTTTAATAAAATGGCTAACTTGCGCCAGCAGCTTGCGTCGATGGGGAAGACGATCACAGACGAAGAATATGCTTCGATCTTGATGGGATCGCTCCCCGATTCGTACGACGGCATCATGGGATCGATATCTGCCGCGTCAGATATTAGCGAAAAAGACGTTTCGGCCGCGACAGTAATTCGGCAAGCCCAAGACGAATACAATAGGCGTATCATCAAGAAGGGGAACATCCCCATGGATGAATCTTTCGCAGTCGCAATCCAGAGGCAAAACCAAAAGCGCAAAAAACGCGACATCGAATGTTTCAATTGCAAAAAACGCGGTCATGTAAAAGCTGACTGCTGGGCTAAAGGTGGCGGCAAAGAAGGCCAAGGACCCAAAAATCGCGAAGCCAAAGTCGGGGCAGCATCAGCAGAGGCCCAGCACGAAGAAATCGAGGCCTGGATGGCCATACAAGAAGTCGAATCGCTCGACGATCTAAGCGATGGAACGGAGGGGGAGTGGACTGTAATTGATGAAGATGAGGACACGGTATCAGCTATGATATCTGATCCACGTACCTCAAGCGAAGTCGAGCTCTACGACTCGGGAGCGTCTCGACATATGTCCCCCCACAGAGACAAGTTCATTTCTTATCGTCCCATCGAACCGCGCGCTATAAAAACAGCTGATAAGCGACTGTGTTATGCCATAGGAGCTGGGGACTTACAAATCGATGTGCCAAACGGAGCAGCGACCTCGAATGTGCTGCTAAAAGACGCCCTCCATGCACCAGACATTGGGGTCACCATAGTGTCTGTTAGCCGAATTGCCCAAGCTGGTAAAACGGTATCATTCACTGGTGATTATTGTGAGATAAAAAATAAGAAAGGAGATGTCATTGGATGCATACCGAAAAACTCCAATGGGCTATACAGAGTGCAACACGACGAGTCGAACGCTGCGGAGGTAGTCGAAAAAGTGAGTCTTCCCACGCTCCATCGACGGCTTGGTCATACTTCAGTCGACGCAATCCGTTCGCTCATCCGTCACCATGCCATCGAGGGCGTGGAATTAATCGAAGACACCTCACCATTTCATTGCGATTCGTGTGAACATGCCAAGAATACTCGCAAACCGATTAAGAGCGAACGGACTGGCGGCCAAACAAGCGCGTTCGGTGAGGAAATTCATTCCGATCTCTGGGGTCCCTCAAGAACTACCACCCTCGGAGGATGCCTATACTATGTAACGTTTACAGACGATTTTACTCGATACACCAAGGTCGAGATACTCAAGAAGAAGAGCGACGTTCTCGCGGCTTACAAGGCGTACGCGGCCTGGGCGCAAACACAACACGGTGCCAAAATCAAGCGATTACGATCCGATCGAGGAGGCGAATACACGGGAAACCAATTTACGAAGTTCCTGCAAGAGCAAGGAACTGAACGAAGGCTTACAACTCATGACACTCCTCAACACAATGGAGTTGCAGAAGCCCTAAATAGGAGACTCATGGAAAGGGTACGTGCTATGCTTCATCAGTCAGGTCTCCCAGAATATCTCTGGGGAGAGACACTGCAACATGCTGTCTGGCTGAAAAACAGAAGCTCAACCCGCGTGCTGGGCGATGTCACCCCATTGGAGCGCCTGACAGGCATTAAACCGAACATATCGGGCGTGCCCGAATGGGGGCAGCCCGTATGGGTCCACATCTTCAAGGGGTCGAAATTGGAAGCACGCGGGGTAAAAGCACGGTGGGTGGGATACGACAAAGAGTCTCCTCACGCACATAGGATTTATTGGCCCGAGAGAAGCAAAACGTCCGTCGAACGCGACGTAAAATTCATTACCCACGCTATCACCGTGTACGCGCCTTCGCAGACCCAGCCTGGACAAGCCGCGGGCGTCGTTCCTCAGCAACAAGCCGTACCAGCAGCACCAGCCCCTCCTCCTCCGGGACCTCCGGGACCTCTGCCAGCTGATCAAATTCCATTGCCGCCATCGCCCAAGACACCTGAAGATCAAGCCGAAGAATCAGGAGACCAACCACCGCCATTTACTCCTCCTTCAGCGTTAACGCCACTTCCATCCGCTGCCTTATCGATGCCATCGATTACGCCTCCAGCCGCGCCTCGAAAAGGCAAGGGGAAGATATCTGCGTTATCGGCACCACCTCAACCCACGCGTAAATCGACACGCGAACCGAAACCCTCAGAATATATCAAGCGGCTAATGGCTGGAGAAGGCACCACTGGGGGCAGCAGTAACATCTCATCTATGATTAAATGGATGCATCCTAACATACAAGAGGCATATGAGAAATATGTCTCATCCCCAGATCAATCTTTCGATGATGACCCCAGTGCTTCTGCCGTCGAGTTCGCATACGGCGCCGAACTCGAATCCGCTGCCGCCGCTGCCGTTTTCGAAACCGAAGGCGACCCTAAGACGCTACGTGAAGCGCAAGCGCGACCCGATTGGCCTCTTTGGAAAGAGGCAATGGATCGCGAAATCGCGACCCTCGAACACGCAGGAACATGGGAAACGGTCCCGCGACCTCAAAATAAGAACATCGTCAGCTCAAAATGGGTCTATCGTATCAAAAAGAAGGCCGATGGTTCTATTGAGAAGTACAAGGCACGCCTCGTCGCGAGGGGATTTACTCAAGTTTATGGTGTCGATTACTACGACACCTACTCCCCCGTCGCGAAACTTGGAAGCATTCGCACGATTTTAGCGTTCGCGGCACGCTATGATTGGGATATCGAGACGTTCGACTTCATCGGAGCTTATTTGAATGGAGAACTGGAAGCCGATGAAGACATTTATATGCAATCGCCGCCTGGTTATGAGGATCAAGCAGGCCAAGTCAAGCATCTCAAGAAATCCCTCTACGGTCTTAAACAGGCCGGACGTCGATGGTATGATACCCTAGCGTCCGCCCTCACTGATATCGGCTTTCGCGTTAGCAAAGCCGATCCCGGCGTATTTTATTTACGCACGCAGTATGATACTCTCATACTTGCTGTGCACGTGGACGACTGTGTGTTGACAGGCAGCTCGTCGAAGCTCATCGCCGATTACAAGATCAAGATTAACGCGCAATATTCGTTAACCGATTTGGGGCCTATTCATTGGCTTCTCGGTATCAAGATCGTTCGGGATCGTTTCGCACACACGATATCGCTTTCTCAGGAGGCATATCTCGACACTATCATCGCGCGATTCAATTTAGGCGATGCGAAAGCACAACGAACGCCGATGATCCCGAACGCGATTTATTCGAAAGAAGATGGCCTCACCGACACGACGGCGATGAGCAACGTGCCCTATCGAGAGGCAATCGGCAGTCTTATGTATGCTGCCGTAGCCACTCGACCTGACATTGCCTTTGCAGTGTCGATACTGTCACAATTTTTGGAACACCCTAGCCAACTTCATTGGCAAGCCGTAAAGCGAATTTTTCGCTATTTGATCGGCTCAAAAAATTCGCAGTTGACTTATGGTAGAGAACTGCAGAATCTAACCGGGTTTACAGACGCAGACGGAGCTACGCAGCCTCATCGACACGCGATTTCGGGCTACGCTTTTCTGATTGATGGCGGCGTCGTTTCCTGGCGATCTCGAAAACAAGAACTGGTCACCTTATCAACTGCCGAGGCCGAATATGTCGCCGCAACGCACGCAGCAAAAGAAGCAATCTGGCTGCGTCGTCTTATCGGTGAACTCATTCCCAGCGCGCTTACACCCACCACTTTGTATTGCGACAATCAAGCTGCGATCAAGCTGATCGTTGACGATAACTACCACGCGCGCACAAAACACATCGACATTCGATACCACTTCATTCGTGAAGTAGTGTCTTTGGGAAGTATTAATGTTATATACTGTCCCACTGAAGATATGACAGCAGATATCTTCACAAAAGCTCTACCTTATTGGAAGGTCAAAAATCACTGCCTCGGACTCGGTCTCCATCGCGCTTCTATCGCGCTTGAGGGGGACTGTTGTAATATCGATTACGACGTCAGGGGGACCGCCGCCGATATCGAAAACGAGCGAGCTGACGCGAGCGACGGGGAAGACGCTCCAAGCGTCTAGAAACACGGTCTGGACGTGTTTCACCCCGATTTTGTTTCTATGCTCTTGTATTGTTTGATTTATCTCATTGTGGCTTTGTTTCTTTAAGTTTTATTTAATTCTCGCAGTCTCGAAGCATCGAGAACGATGCCAAAAGAATAGTCGCGTTTATCGTGATCTATTCGGGTTTCCTTTTTCGAATTGTAGCAAGCGCGACTTCGCGCGATGACCCTCGCGGTCATATGTCTCAGTCTTGTTTTATTTTCGATCGTTTATTCGTTTGCTTACTGTTCCTAAGATTCTAAGATTCTCTTCTTGTTCTCCACTTTTAAATAGTCTTAAAAACAAATTATCAGAATGTATTAAATACGGGCAAAATGCCCCTCAAAATGTAACGAAGTTTGTCCTCCCCGTTCCGTTCCCTCTCGTCCCGCGTCCTCGAAAACCCTTCGATTTGACCCATACCTGTTGTCATGTTCTTTCTCATGTTATTTGTAGACACGAGACCTCTGACCGTGACGTTATTCGAAACTCGTGCCTGGTTATCTTGTGCTGCTTGCTGACGGGCATCGCGTGACTTCCCTGTGCGGCTCGGCGCTGGCACCGGTGGCGTCGAACATTTGGCAAGGCCGATATGACTTCGCTGGCTCCAAACGTCTACTATCCATTTACAATGTCAAAAATGACTCATGGCCGTCATCCCTCAATAACGGATTTGCATCTCCTGGGCGCCAGATGGCACCACTCGACCGAATTCTCTCATTTCTTATCTTTCATACTCGCGACTATGTCAGTTATGGAATGGAAACTTTGATACAGTGCCAGCCAGGACCTATCATGTATTACTCATGGGTGTCGTGGGCATCAAAGTGATACGATGCATCAATTTTAGGTCCTCAAGGAGTTGACCATGACCCTCCTCTTGCCTTGCTCGAACAGTAGCTATAGGAGAGCATGAGTAACCCCAACAGCTTCAATCTTGGTCTAAACGATTCTGATGAGGTCAGCTTCCTTGTTGTACCCATATCGTTAGACGATAACCGTTCGTAGGTCGACTTGAGGAGCTTGGGGAGCGGTAACATGCCCACTCTGGTGCACCTTAACGAGCTTGGTGAACTGAGAAGCAATGTGCTTTCAAGTCCTTCACCGGCCTCCACCAGCCTCTACGCCTACTCGTACGAGCAGGTGGTCCAGCAACCCCTGGTTGGGCAGATTGGTTTGTTGCCGCTCGGAACCCCCGTCGATGGGTCGTCATCGTCCTACGGACTTCCCCGAGTGGAGCCTTCACCTTGCGATACATTCAATGACCGACACCGTGAGGAATGTGGCAAAGCCGACCTTTACGCCTACTCACATGAACGCCCTGAGAAGGTCCCGATGGGACAATCCCTTGTCCCATCGCCGTTTGAAGCGCCAGACGACGGGTCGTCATCGTTCTACGAATACCCGCAAGTAGAGATTCCAACTCGCACTGAATTTTCGCGCGTTAATACCGACTACATGTCCTACCTCCTGGTTCCATCTGCCAGTGGTGAGTAGCTTTGCAATTTCTTCTTTCATTTTGACTTCATCGGCTGTGGTTCAAAACGCATTCCGTGACCGACTCCCTGAAGAAGCCGACACCTCCACCAGTCTACGCGAGCAACTTGACAGAGACTCGAATGCACGACAGCCCCCTGTTGCGCTTGAATCCTTCGGCGACGGGTTATCATCGTCCTACGATGTTCTGCAGATGGAGATTTCATCTCGCGCCCCATTTTTGGGTGGTAATACCAACTTCAAGAGCCTCTCAGGTGAGCAGCTCGTGCATCCCCAGGCGGTAAATTTTTCTTTCGTTCTAACTTAATTCACTGTGGTTCAAAACACATTCCTGTGGCCGCTGCCTGAAGAAGCCGGCGCCTCCACCCATCTACGCGAGCAATTGGACAGAGACTCGAATATGGCGCGACAGCCCCCTGTTAGGCCGATTGCGCTTGAAGCCTTCTGCGATGGGTCGTCATCGTCCTACAATATCCCGCAGATGGAGATTTCATCTCGTGCCCAATTTATGGGCGTTAATGCCAACTTCATGGGCCTCTCAGGTGAGCAACTCGTGCATCCCCAAGCGGTAAATTTTTCTTTTGTTCTAACTTAATTCATTGTGGTTCAAAACATATTCCGTGGCCGACGCTCTGACGAAGCCGACCCTTCCGCATACTCGCAATTTGAGAGATATTCGAACATGTCGAACATGGTGCGACAGCCCCCTGCTGGGCCGGTTGGTATATCGCTGCTTGAAGCCTTAGGCTACGGGTCATCTTTGTCCTACGAAATTCCGCAGGGGGAGATTTCCGAGTCATCTCACACCCTAGTTATGGGTGGTAATACCAGCTTCATGGGCCTTCCAGGTGAGCAGCTCGTGACGCTCCCAAGCGGTGATTTTCTTCTTTCATTTTAACTTCATTAACTGTGGGTCAAAACACCTTTCGTGGCCGACGTCCTGAAGAAGCCGGCCCCTCCCCGTATTCGCGCGAGCAAATTGCGAGAGATTCGAACATGGTGCGACAGGCCCCTGCTGGGCCGGTTGGCCTGTCGCCGCTTGAAGCCTTAAGCTCATCGTCATCCTACGGAGTTCCAAATGTGGAGATTTCATCTCGCGCCGTATCTTCGAGTGGTGATCCCAACTTGATCGACCCTTCATGTGAGCGGCTTGAGCGGCGGTTCTTCTTTCATTCTGACTTCATCAACTGTGCCAGTGGTACAAAACCTATTCCGTGACGACGTATATGGCAAGTACAACACCCCCCCTAGCCTGGAATTGACAGGGGAGATCACGTTCGGCGGGACGGCAACATCTTCTGCCGGGGTCGATAGTACCCGCCTTCACCAAGGTCATACCCTCACAACCTCGCCAGTGCAAGATGATTCCCCTCAAACTCAATTAACGGCTCAAGCCCACCCGGGCCAGAACACCTCGGCAGAAGTCCCCGCTTCACCGAATCAAGGTTCGTCGGCCTGGTGCGAAATATGCGACATATTTTACTATTCGACGGGAACCCTCAATAGGCATAAAGATGATTTCCACTCGGAGCGGAAACCTTGTCCTAAATGTGACAAAATGATTGTTGGGAAGAGGAAGCTCCAAGCTCATATAGATCGAGAGCATAAGGATGAGATTTGAGCTGCAGTTCCTGGGTCGCTCAGGTTGTCCTCGTACTCACACCGTGACGTTTTCTTCCTTCCTCATTCCATCCTTGTTCACCCTTCTCCTCTCGATGCCTTAACTAAGGCCTCCTCGCTACTTCGCGTGCGCAACTTCAACAGCCGTAAAATCATGATCAAACTCCCCTGTAAGAGCCCTTGGCCGCGGCAGGCATCGCCCCGCCCCTCCAGCCCGGGTCCATCTTACGATATGTCCACAACGTGCCTCGTGTATCTGTGTCCGTTTATGTCTCGCCCTTGTACGCCTATAATTGTGGGAAAGCCTACGTACCCTTTCGCCAGTACTTCTTCTCGTATCATGTTGATCCTCAGATTACCGTCGTGTCTGTTCCTTGATTTGTTATAGCTACGATGAGAAATGTAAAAATATGTTCATGATTGGAACTTCGAAGAGCAGAGAATCGTCGCCTCAACCGCAATTGAACCTCACGCTCCCTTCATCTCTTTACATTCAAACTCCCGTCTATCCCCGATACAGCTCGCCTCCTGCCCACCTCGCAATCTTCGCCCTCTTATGACGCGTAAGATCGACCAAGCGTCGTCGCGCTTCCGTCACATCGGGAGAACTTCCCGCGCTAATCAGCAGATAATGAGCAATGCCGTGTGGGTGCTAACCAAGTTCATCAGCCAAGGGAGGATTGAGTAAGCCTTTGATTATTCAAACGCTCTTCCTGGAGGTTTTCCTGATGTTAATTGGTCAATGTTAACTTGCTTCCCGAGCTTCGGCAACTCGCGGACGCGATGGGCGGACAACTTGAAACCGCGTATCATCTATCACTCGCCCTTGTTGTCAATGCAAAAGTCACCCGTGGGATATAGATCCTACTTCCCCTTCCCTTCGAGTTCGCTACACTACCTTTTCTCTGATCCACATCTTTTTCTCTACTAAGTGCGTCATATACGAGATGCCATACACGTTTCCTGGCTACCACGCGACTGACAACCATCAATGCCAGCAATCAATACAGTGGTGCCCCCGCCCGAACATACTATATATACATAATTATTTTTGTCTCCCACTCGCTTCTAGCTCTGACACACTCCTCACTAATCGTTTCATAGGCTTCAAGTTTTCATTTCACGCTAAGGTTGGTACAGGCTTGCTAACTACATACACCTTGACATACACACCTAGCCTTATAGAGCTACTTTGTACAGAAGATGATCATATCCCAGAAACATTGTGTATGTCCCATAAAAGTGTTAATTTTCGACACTGATAACGGACTAGTTGCATCTGGGTTGTTTTCAACAAAAGTTATGTTGCCACTTGACTCTTGGCCGCCTTCACTGTCACGTGCAGTACATGACTACGTCACACAACTAAATTAATAATTAAAGACTTATTTTATTTAAAAACTAGATAGTAAATAAATATTATCAATTTAACATTTAAATATAAAATGAGTCAGACTGTATTGAGACAGGGTAAGTAGGGTTTTTCCTCATTGCTTTTAACAGTCCGGTTTGAGGAGATAGAAAGTCTCGTGCTGTACAAAAACTAGCCGGCTGTTTGGTGAAGTTCCGAAGGAAGGTTTCTGATTCGCAAGGATTTGAAATACCCATTACAAGGTAATAGTACTAAGTAACTCATTGTCGTCGATCTCTTGGTCGATCTAGTTGCGGTGGCTACATAACGTCATGACATCACTCCTCCGGTATTGGAATTCGGAACTCGCTCTTGGATTCAGGGTTCGATATCGGCACCTGGCACCCCGTGCCAAACAATGATTAAACGGATAAGGTTGTGTACGCATCATAACGCTTTGCAAAGCATCGCACTTATCAGCCACAGGTGTGTGTGCTACATGCACGCCAGTCAGACGTTGCCGGCTAGAAAGGATTCAGAGGAGCACGAGCACAAGAAGCCAGACAATTCATAGACCACGGCGTGATTAATGCGTGATTTCTGTAGCACCCGTTGGCCGAATTCGGCCTAATGTTGCACAACTCCCAGCGCGAGAGGCCGTGACCGTGACGGATTCGAACCTTATATCTGGGTCTACTGCTACCACCACGATTCTGCTATGTGGTCAACATGCATTGTGTATCACCAAATCTGTCAATAGTATCTTTCCCAACGGGCTCAGGTACGCAACACAAAGCGCTGACCGTGCGTGGCGTTTGGCACTGGCACCGTTTTGCCGCCGAGAGCGACTTCGCTTTCGGCCGATCTCTCACGGGTGCTTTCATACGTTTATACAGTTTTAATGGCACCTGGCCATCTCATCCTCCGTAATAAGAGTGCCGGATCAGGATCCCAAGACGGTAGCGTACCTCCAAATTCTCCTTGTGCAATCCCAGCTAAGTCAGTTCTGGAAGAGGCACAATTTGCGCCGTCCCTTGGCCGATTGCCAGCCGGGAACAACAGAACTTTTGAAGACATTCTTCTCCTTCCCTCGTGTATCATATGGGTGCCATTGGCACCAACTTGACAGAACGACGGTGAATAAAAATCTCCAAACCCTCGATGCGTTAACAGTTACCCCTCGCCCGCTTCACTCGAACTGGCTGTGCACTTTAGAAAGATATGAATTACACCGCTCAGGAACATCACTTGTACTACGTGAGCTTCCTTGCTTCCCTCATCCTTCTAAAAAATGACCATTCATAGGCCTCCTTGTATCGTACTCCGGACGATGGTGCGACCCTCATCCCAGTGCAATTTCAAGAGCCTAGCGAACCAAACAGTGTCGATCAACTGGCCGCCCCACAGCAAGGTGGAGTCTCTGAATTTCAATAGGTAGCTCAAAGCTCACCGAACTCCCAGCGTACATTGCTATGTGGGGTCACGATGTGTTTGTGGATCAGGAGTGGAGGATCCAATGCTTCTTCTGCGACAACAAAACTTTCTACGCGAGGAAAGCCTTCAATCGCCATTTCGACGATAAGCATTCCGCCCCGAAACAATGTCCTATATGTCACCTTGCGATTATCGGAAAGCGGAAACTCAAAGCTCATGTCAAGCGTGTCCACCCAACAGCTCATCCCCTCAAGGGCAATTAGATCTGAAGATTTTCTTGAAGGTTTTTTTGTATTTAATTGTTTGGCATTACTCCGAAGCATGCATTTATTTTTGTATTTGTTCTTATATGTTGGTATGTGTATATGTTTATTTTTTTATGTATGATGGATGTACTCTGTGTATTTACTGTATGTGTATGAACTATACTTACTGTACTCTCTACTGCCATTGATTGATGTCCTAAGCCGTGGTGGCGTGCCTACTAGCGCTCAATCCTCGATTTCTGTCCAAGATCATAATTTAGAGTGGGCGCAGAGCCCGCGAGCTATTCGCAATGCAGTACGTTTTACTGTCGTGATAGGTATGATGAGAAATGCAAAAATGTATTTGTGACTGGAACTGCGAAGCTCATTGCCGCAAGCCCTAACCTCACGTTCCCTTCCGACTCCGATACAGCAGACGTCCCCTTCACACCCATACTCTCACCACTTCACTCGGGCCCACCCACACCAGCCCCCATTCACCGCTACTCCATCAATCACGTCCTCTTTAACTGCCGCCTCCACTCTGACCATCGCGCCTCCACTATCGAGGGATTCTCCTCACAGTACCTCTTCTCTACTGAAGCAGGTGGCCGACGTCTCGCCCAATTCCTACTCCTCTCACAACAAGGCCTCCGGCCCCTCCCACCCTGTTACGGTTATGCGGACCGCCCGGCCCATTTCTTACTATTTTCCGCCTGATTTCCGACTTGCGTTGTGACCTAGGATCCCTTTCCTTGGCCAGCCCCTTCTGTTCCGCTTCTAGGGGCTGTGCGTCGCCGTTTTGGACGTGTATTTGACTCAGGGATCATGACTCAAATCTTGAGTCAGCGTTCTTGACTCAGATCTTGAGTCAGACGCACTGAGTCAGTTCTTGAGTCATCAGAACTGACTCAGGTCCTTAGTCAATAGTCTTGACTTCGCTACTGTACTGTGACCTTTGTAGGATAGTTGGCTGGCCCTCTGTACGCATAAATAGGGTCCTGTAGACGAGCTAAAGCCCCAGCTTCAGCTTCGTCTAGAATCGCAGTTCATTGTTTCCTGCTCACACACGCATCGCATCTTTTCCTCTCTTCTTGTGAATCCCCTCTTCGTACCTTGATCCAGGTACTTCGCGCCACGATCAGACATCTGTGAACTTGTTCCAATTCCTTGAAACAAGTCCCCAGACGCCTGAACCCTAATACGAACGCGCTGTGAGAAGTAGTCCCCACTTCTCACCCCGCGTCCGCCCTCGAACCTTAGTTCAACCTCTCACGAGTGTCCTTGGAAGGCGAGCATCTCTTGCATTCCAATTACACTCGCGCCCGTGTTGCGGTTGAACCTACACATCGTCTTTCATCCATCTGCCACCGTCTATCCTTTTTAGGAACGGTAACTCCGACCATCGCGTGCGCCGGCCCGTACTAACCGCCTCACGCGATACGAACCTCCGAGAGTTCGCACAGTCAAGTCTACTCCTCTAGGACCTTGTCTGTGTGTGCTAGAATCGACTATTTGGTGTTGCTAGTCTTGTCCGACTCGCCGCAGCAAATAGCCAATCAGAACGACGCTCACTTCGAGCCACGGTCCCTGCGAACCGTGACATAAGCTGAAGCTCCCTACCCCTCCACTTCTTCGTCATAAGAAGTGTACCCCGAACGAACCAGACCGTTGCCCACTTTCTTTTCAGGCCGAGAAAGTGTGTGCCAGAGTGCACAGAAATTTTTCGTTCCTCTTGCTAGAGTGAACAACTTATAGGCTACTGAGACCGCTCCTCTTGCAAAGAGTGGGCGATTGATCGACAAAACGGCTTCCATAACTGTTGGTTGGACCTCAGAAAAGGGGAAGCTCTCCAGAGTCGAGACCAGAGACGCACCAGACCTCCCAGACCACGTAGTGGGGCACGCCTTTTGGATAGAACGTCAAGAAAACCCCAAGCAAAGTGCCTATTGGGCTTTTGACAAAGGAGATCCACACGGGCCCATCGAGTTTATCAACCAGAAGTGGTATCACGTCGAGTGGTTTGATAAACAACAGACCTACGCGACAGAGATAGGGAGATACATCACAGACGACGACATCGCACGATTTGAACTCGGCTGGTGGAAACCAAGTGATCCACAGCACCCAGACTATCCAGTACACGCACTGTCCTTGACACCAGCAGGCTCAGGATCTGGAAGTACCCCAGAACGACCCGAAGCACTTTCACCTAGTGGACAATTATTTGAACCGGTCTATCAAGCTGCCCAAATTCCTTTGACCAGTGTTCCCCCTGGAATTCATCAGCAGCTTGAACCAACCTCGACGTTGCAAGTGCCCCAGTACAAAAACAAATGGAATCGCCATACTCCGACATCAGTGTGTCGATGGTGACAGACCCAACCACTGGAATGTTGGTAGATCCCACCATGTTTCCAGCCGCTCTCTCCCCCTCTCCACAACCTCATCCTAGTGTGCCTAGTGGTAGTGCGTTCATCAGGTCAGCTGCAGTCAGCACTGCCATCACCGCACCGACAGCACTGGCTGGCATCACAGGATTCAGCTCCTCTGGGCAACCTGGAGGAGGACCTCCGGCTGGGGCACAGCCGGGAGGAAGTGGAGGCGGAGGGGGAGGCGGTGGAGGCGGCGGTGGAGGCGGCGGTGGAGGCGGAGGAGGAGGGGGAGCTCCCCCTCTGGGAGGACAAGCAGCAGGTGGTCAACCACACCAGCCTTCAGCCCTCTATGGCACGATCCCTGAAATTTTCAATGGGGATCGTGACGACCTCGCACGTTTCCGTCGCGCCTTCTCGGTCTTTTGGGAAATGAACCGGGACCACCCCTCCATAAGCAACCCTTACCTGCGGGTCCTCACCTGTATAGGAAGGATCCGAGGCAAGGCAGTCGACCAATGGGTCGATGGGATCATCCAGCCTCTCATGAATGGAGTGGCGATGTGGCGACAGCACCCACACCACCTCCTAGCCACTGATCCAAACGATGAAATGGTTTGGACGAACTTCGACAACGCATTCAGAGCACAGTTCGAGAACACTGTGGCCAGAGAGGAGGCGTTGGGAAGCCTGCTCGCCCTGGAAATGCAGGGGGAGGACCTCAAAACATACATCAATAACTTCAACACGCTAATCGCTCTCGCCAAGTGGGGTCCAAACGAGCAAGGAACCCTCCTTCGATTCAAGGATGGGCTGAAGCGAGCCCTCCGCGAGAAGATCATTGATTTTGAACCCACCTTGCCCGACACTCTGGCGGGATGGCAGGCAGCAGCCCTGAAGCGTCAAGGGAGGTACATCGAAGCCAAAGCCACCTCTGGAGACAGGCCAGGCCAGGATTTCCGCCGACGCCTTGCTGCGGCCTTGGGAAGGTACCAGCCGGGCAGACAAGTGAAACCACGGCCCTCAGACGCCATGGATGTGGATGCCATCCGCACAGGGGGGCCTACACCTGAAGAAAAGAAGAAGCTACGGGCAGAAGGACGCTGCTTCATCTGCCGTCGGCAGGGCCACATGAGTAGCTCATGCCCTGAGAAGAAAAAGAGCCAGCACAAGGACAGCAAGCCTGCACAGCGCCCCGCCGCAGTGCGGGCTGTCGAAGAAGAAAGAAAAGAAATCACCCGCGACCAGCTCATGGACGGACTTATGAAGTTGTCTGACGACGACAAGGAACGCTTTATCAAGGATATGGTTGACTCCACCGACTCTGCGCCCCAGGATTTTTGAAGAGCTCGTGCCGCGCGACCTGGGTACGAGCCTTAGGACTGAAACGAATGTACATTAGCTATGCCAATGCCAATGCTTTGAATTTGCCCATTTCGTTTTCAAATGTCCACAAAACGGTCGCAGATGTTGCCTTAGTCGACAGTGGAGCCACAGAAAACTTCCTTGATCAGCGCACAGTCCGCCGATGGGGACTCAGCACTCATAAACTCCCTCACCCCCGCTACGTCTACAATGTGGATGGAACCCAGAACCAGGCTGGGACACTTACGGAGTATTGTGTCCTTCGCTGTGTCGTGGGGGACAAAGACACTCTCCAGCGGTTCTATGTCACCAATCTTGGCAAGGATCGTGTCCTCTTGGGGCACCCCTGGCTCTCAGAGTTCAATCCTCGCATCGATTGGACCAAGGGAGAAGTACAGAATGGAGGAGTACGGATCGAAACCAAGTGGAGGAAGTTCCAGCGCCCTCGTCAGATATACAAGGACAGGGAGAAGGAACCAGCACGCATTGATCGCACCAATGTGGCCCAGGAATGGGCCATAAAGGCGCACCAAGAGCAGGTAGCCAGTGGGGAAAAGCACGAGGTGCTACCACCCCAATACCGAGACTATGCGGACGTCTTTGACGAAGAAAAATCCCATCGTTTCCCACCTTCACGACCAGAGGATCACGCCATTGTCTTGAAGGAGGACGCCCCAGCTTCCATCAATTGTAAAGTCTATGCCCTCACGAGGGAGGAGAAGGAAGCGACCCAGAAGTTCTTAAAAGAGAATGAGCAGTGGGGATTCATCGAAAAGTCCAACTCTCCCTGGTCGACCCCTTGGTTCTTTATAAAGAAAAGAGATGGGAGTCTCCGACCCATCCAGGACTATAGGGAAGTGAACAGTTGGACGATTCGAGATGTGTACCCCATCCCTCGCATTGAGCAAATTCTGGAAGCGTTGCACGGACGCACCCTCTTCACGGCACTGGACATTCGTTGGGGCTATCATAACATCCAGATTCGCCCTGAGGATCGATGGAAGGCTGCGTTTAAGACTCCCTTTGGCCTGTACCAACCAAAGGTGATGCTCTTCGGCCTTCAGAACTCTCCAGCCACCTTTCAGCGTTGCATGGATCGGGTCTTTGCTAAGATCATGAACCGCTACCCAGGGAAGGTGTTTGTGTACATGGACGATGTCTTGGTGGCCACAGGGGGAGACGTGGAGGAACATAGGAGGATAGTCCGAGAAATCCTCGAGATGTTCCGCCAAGAATCCTTCTTCCTCAAACTGTCGAAGTGCAAGTTTGAGCAGACCAGCATTGACTACCTTGGCATCCGCGTGGAACATGGGACCATCCGCATCGATCCCACGAAGAGGAAAGGACTATCTCAATGGCCTCGAACCTTGTCTTCAGTGAAGGAGGTCCGGAGTACGCTTGGTGTGTTGGGGTATCAGAGACCATTCATTCCCCACTTTGCACACCTTGCGGCGCCACTCACTGCCTTACTGAAGAAGGGACGACCATTCAAGTGGACGGATGAGTGCACCAAAGCTTTGGATGCACTCCTCCAGATCATAGAGTCCGACCCTGTCCTCCAGAGACCTGATTATGACCGCCCCTTCGAGATGGAGGTGGACGCATCCCAGTATGCCACTGGGGCCATCCTCTACCAACGAAATGACAAACAGAGACTCTGTCCAGTGGGCTACCACTCCCAGACACTAAACGAGGCTGAGAGAGGGTATGACGTCCATGATAGAGAGCTCTTGGCTGTAATTCGGGGTTTGCGACGATGGAGACACTTGTTCCTCTCCTCTCCCTTCACTGCCATTGTGCACACCGATCATAATAACCTTCGATACTACCGGCAACCCCAAAGAATCAACCGACGCGTAGCAAGGTACCTTAGTGACCTTGCGGACTACAATTACAAACTGGTGCACCGCCCAGGCAAGCTGAACAAGGCTGACGCGCTGTCTAGACCACCAGGGGTGGACGAAGGGAAGCACGACAACGAAAACACCCTTGTCCTACCTGACAAACTCTTCGCGCGGGCAGCGGAGGTCAGCGACCTTGAACAGCAGGTCTGGGATTGGCAAGCACGCACACCAGACTACTTCACAGAATTGCATCGCTCCTACCCACTTGATTCAGTGAACCACCATTGGGTGCACCAAGGAAGACCTGTGGTCGCGGACCAGGAGGATCTGAAGCGACAGATCCTGCATGAGTACCATGACCACGCCTTGGTTGGGCACCCAGGCATCGCCACGACGCTTCAGAAGGTGTCTGAGGACTACTGGTGGCCAACGATGCGACAGTTCGTCCAGAACTACGTCAAGGGATGTGCAACTTGCCAAATGACGAAACCCAACACTGTGAAACCTAAACCACCATTGATGCCGATCACTGTGGAACCGAAAGCAATCCCTTTCCAGACCATCTCCCTTGACCTCATCACCGATCTCCCAATCTCAAAGGGGTATGATTCGATCCTCACAGTGGTGGACCACGATTGCTCGAAGGCAGCCTTCTTCTTGCCCTGTCAGAAGACAATTGACGCAGAGGAAGTGGCCCGGCTCTATGTGGAACACATCTTCCCTCTCTTTGGCTGCCCCCACCACGTCATCTCGGACAGAGATCCCCGTTTTACTGCACACTTCACCCGCCAGATGTGCGAACTGCTAGGAATCACACAGAACATCAGCTCTGCTTATCATCCGCAGACTGATGGACAATCAGAACGCGCTAATCAGTGGGTGGAGCAGTATTTGCGGATCTATGGAAGCAGCCAACAAGACGACTGGGCAAACCTTCTCCTCTTGCCCAATTTGTTCACAACTCCTGGCCAAATGCGAGCACAGGGAAGGCTCCCTGTGAGCTCTTGTGGGGCGCAAACCCAATCATCCATCCCTCCGGAAAAAGCACAAACATCCCTGCGTTACATCAAAGGCAGATGTGGCTTAAGGAGGCTAGGGAGCGCGCCCAGGATGCTATCAGAAAAGCACAGGAACTGTGGCTGAAAAGGCGCCGGAGAAAGAAGGGCCAAAGACACTTCTACCCATTCGAAAAAGGACAACAAGTATTGTTGGAGGGAACAAACCTAAAGACAATATATCCGTCCGCAAAGTTGGGACCAAAGAGATATGGTCCGTTCCCCATCATTGACGTCATTTCCCCAGTGGTGTACCGCCTCCAGCTTCCCCCGCACTGGCGCATTCACAATGTCTTCCACGCGTCCTTGTTAACACCTTACAAGGAGACGGAGGAACATGGGCGTAACTTCACAGAACCGCCACCTGATCTGATGGAAGGCGAGCCAGAATATGAGGTGGAGCAGATCATTGATGCGCGCAAGAAAGGGAAGGCAGAAAAGCTTGAGTATCTCCTTCGTTGGAAGGGATATTCACCCGCTCATGATAGTTGGGAACCCGCTGGCAATGTGAAGGCTCCGGAGCTCATTAAGGAGTTCTATCAGCGCAACCCCAATGCGATAGGGGGAGGAAGGATAAAAGCGAAGAGGAAGAGACGGATCCGCACCATCATTACCCCCACTACCTCCTCCTCCATGAGTAATGCCTTACAACTTGCGTTCCAATACCCCAACTCAGAGGAGGACTACCTCCAACTCCTCGACTCGTCGTTCGACTCCCTCACGGTCTGTGAGGGGGGAGAGTGGTCCCTCTCAGAGACGTCCCTTGCCGAGGACACCCCAGCAGAACCAGCACAGATCAGCGCCGCCACCGTACAGGAGGACCACCCGCTCGCCTCGCCAAGAGCCTCGCCGCAGCCCCTCGTACCATCCGAGGACCCCATCTCCTCTCCCAGGCCCGACGCCGCCTCCCCAACTCTCGCCTATCCAGGAAGCCCTGGAGACGCTAGCAGCGGACATGAGGTTCCAGCCAGAAGTCATGTCGCTGGAGACCCCACGCGCTGCGATCCGAATCCCCTTACGATCCCTGGAAGGTCTTCAGCTGGGCCCAACCTTCTGCAAGTGACGGTGCTCATCAACTCCAGGGGGTACGTGCAGCAGATGGGGACGGCCTACGTCCACTCGTCGTCGCGTCTTCGTCGCATGGGGGGCCGTCTGGTGGTGATTCCGGAGTCAGCCCTCTGAGAATCACTGGCAAGCGCAAGAGGAGGGGAAGAAGTCATATTATTGCGGCAAGTGCAACAAGGATGGGGTGGACCACAAGTACGAGAACTGTCCTTTGTGGAGGGAGTGCCTCTATTGCCAGAAGAGAGGGCACTACTCCCATGACTGTCACCACCCCCATGCGCGTTGCACTGTCTATAGGTGCCGGGTCTTCCCTGACCACCAGTACTATGGGAGGAACTGTCCTATCAAGGCCACGGAGTTGCGGCCCGTTACTCATCTTTGGGATGAGTATGATGCAGATGACGTCGACGCAGGTGAGGCGCTTTTTGATGACATTGACTGGGAGTCCATGGACAGGGGTGACTGAGGCGCATGGTGGTACATGCGCCTAGGAGAGAGGGTACTGTTACGGTTATGCGGACCGCCCGGCCCATTTCTTACTATTTTCCGCCTGATTTCCGACTTGCGTTGTGACCTAGGATCCCTTTCCTTGGCCAGCCCCTTCTGTTCCGCTTCTAGGGGCTGTGCGTCGCCGTTTTGGACGTGTATTTGACTCAGGGATCATGACTCAAATCTTGAGTCAGCGTTCTTGACTCAGATCTTGAGTCAGACGCACTGAGTCAGTTCTTGAGTCATCAGAACTGACTCAGGTCCTTAGTCAATAGTCTTGACTTCGCTACTGTACTGTGACCTTTGTAGGATAGTTGGCTGGCCCTCTGTACGCATAAATAGGGTCCTGTAGACGAGCTAAAGCCCCAGCTTCAGCTTCGTCTAGAATCGCAGTTCATTGTTTCCTGCTCACACACGCATCGCATCTTTTCCTCTCTTCTTGTGAATCCCCTCTTCGTACCTTGATCCAGGTACTTCGCGCCACGATCAGACATCTGTGAACTTGTTCCAATTCCTTGAAACAAGTCCCCAGACGCCTGAACCCTAATACGAACGCGCTGTGAGAAGTAGTCCCCACTTCTCACCCCGCGTCCGCCCTCGAACCTTAGTTCAACCTCTCACGAGTGTCCTTGGAAGGCGAGCATCTCTTGCATTCCAATTACACTCGCGCCCGTGTTGCGGTTGAACCTACACATCGTCTTTCATCCATCTGCCACCGTCTATCCTTTTTAGGAACGGTAACTCCGACCATCGCGTGCGCCGGCCCGTACTAACCGCCTCACGCGATACGAACCTCCGAGAGTTCGCACAGTCAAGTCTACTCCTCTAGGACCTTGTCTGTGTGTGCTAGAATCGACTATTTGGTGTTGCTAGTCTTGTCCGACTCGCCGCAGCAAATAGCCAATCAGAACGACGCTCACTTCGAGCCACGGTCCCTGCGAACCGTGACAATGATCGAGTCACCGCTTTTCACGCCACCGCGCCTCATCGGCCGGAATCCCTGCGGACACTTGAAGAGTGGCAGCCCCAACGGCTGTGTTGCAGGAGGAAGACTCGGCTACCGAAAGTGAGTAGAGTGGTCAAGAGGTTACCATCAGGCCCGGGTGCGAGTTGTTGGGTAGTGCTGAGCAGTCTGCAAAATACGTGGACAATACCTTGCCACGTGTGTCAAATGTGACGTAAGTAGAATCGGACTCGAGCACACCAGTCAACACGGCATTTTAATAGTTATCTGCCTGCTCCCGCTTCCGTCGACAGGCTGCGGCACGAAACTGAAGGTCAGAGTCAAAGAGAAAGTGATTTCGTGATTGGAGCTATAGGATTAGCAGCCTTTGAACTTGGGGAAAGAAAAGGAAACACACGAAGTTGAAGGTTACGCAGTATAGCCAAGAAGTCCAACTCCTTGAAAGTGTCCTTGTTGATTGAGGATTGCAGACAGGGATATGAAGTGAACAAGGAACGATGAGAGTTACGATGTGTGATGGAAATGGTAATGAGGCCATTGGGGGAGCAGGAAACATGGGACAAAAGCTCACCTAGACTGGGTGTATCCCCTTGAGAGATTCGAGGCAGACCAAGTACTTTGGCGCGCGGGTGAGGCACGGACAGGGCGTGACCCTGACAGGTCACGCCCTGTTCAAAAAGACATGGCAGAAGCATATAACAATGGAATCCACAGAGAGATCCATGTAAAAAGTTTATGATAACTTTGACAGACAGAGACAAAACATACCCTGTCCCACAACGATAGCATATTGCAACAGTGGGCATGACCCTGCGGGTCACGCCAATATATCGATCAGAAAAACATACCAGAGTGACAGTAACACATCACAAAACATACTCGTTAAGGCACAACATATGTTTTTTTTTGTGCGGAACAAACAGGAAAGGCAGGCAATCGACACGAAAAAAGGACGGAAGGACCGTAAGAGTTTCATCCGAAGGCCAAGAAAGGAAAATGATGATGTAAGTTGATTACCAACACCTGTCATCAGCGGGTGTGATTACGGGCGCATAGACCTTGCAAGCAAGGTAATTACTATCTTCGTCTATCTGATACATCGCTTTACAAAAAAAAAAAGAAGGTTCTCAACTATATCGGTTCGCCCTTCCCATCTTTTACTTAGTTCCTTTTTGTCTGAGAACACCACGCAGAGATTATGAACTATGATCCTGGTCTGCCAGTGTTTGACCTAATGCACCTTTGGACGACTCGTGCGCGCCCACAGCTGAGGGTTCCGTGATGTCATCCGTGAAGGCTTGGTCCAAAGCTGGTTTCCCTATCAAATAAATGATCCTCGTTGTCCCATCGTACGGGAATTCCTTCCGGCGTAACCCTACGTATGCCCTTGACTTGTCGACCAACATCATACTCTACGCACCTTTCAACAAATCTGCTCAACCCGCGAGCGACAAATAGGGTTCCACGGCGGGCGGTGTTGACAAATGCGGAAATCCGAAGGTTGTCAGTGGCGTCTTCCTTCTGGGCATTGGTCTATGATGGGTTCCTCACGACGAATGGAAATGCTGCAAGCGGGATCGACTACATCTTCGATAACTGGAGCGAGACTGTGAGCACTCTGAGCCCTTTTAGAAACTACCCGAGGAGTTCGCTGATGATGGTCCTTTGAACTTAGCCTTTCGTGTACAACGCCACATCGCAAGTGATGACTATCGGAGATTCGAAGCTATTGGACAGCGTGGAAATGGTGGACCGGGGACAAGTGGAGGATGCTTATGCCGAGGTTTATGTTGTTCAATCAGGTGTCCGAGGCGATAGATGGAGGACGTGCTCCGTGGTCATGTGGTGATTGTTTGTTGCAGTATTTGTACCACTGCCCACGGCGTTGTAATCAAGCGTCTAAGTCCACTGACGTTAGCGTCCAATATTACTTTGATCATTCCCCCAAAGCCGGCCTCAGTGAATTGTACATTAAGATGTACTGTACACATCAAGGTACACATCATATAAAAAACATTTGGCGCCCACGCACGGGGCATACATAAAGAAACTGTAGAAAGTGTTCGAGTCAGGTAAATCAAAGCCATCCAGAAGAGCGCTAGGCCTTCTGCAACTAAGAACATATGTCAAGGCAACAACTAAAATGAGTCACGACTGAGACTCACCTTGGTCAGAAGCCCTAATTGTAATGACACTGGCAGCTGACGATTCTGATTCATGAGGTGACGGGGAAGTTAGAATTGGTTAGAACGTTCCTAAATTAACGCATTCCGGGGATTTCAATGGTTGTAGTAACACTGGGAGATGACCGAGAATAGATGCGGGGGGTTGGAGATGGAGATTCAAGGGGCAGTGGGTCCCAGCAGGACAGAGACGTGATGAGATGGGGATCCATCCGAAACGGGTTGGACATGGGTCAATGGGCCAGCGCACAAAGGATACCGCGATGGGTCGTCCCACCTGTTGAAGAGGGTTGGGCCATGTAACGTATGGAAAGATTCGGAAGCAAGGAAGAGCATGAAGTGGAGAACGCTTCTATCCGACGAGTCCCCAGTCTTCGCCCTTTCTACGATTTCATTCCACGTTTCACAGAATCGGTCCTTCAATTCAGGGAGAGTATCTTGTATGTTAAACCCAGAAAGGGATGGTAAGATGTATTGTGCGATGGACCACTTGGCGGAGGGTGAGGCGTTCAAGATCTGGGTGGCGATGAGGTTCCAATTGGGCAAGTAACAAGTTATTGCGATTTTGACAGTAGTTTTCACGAATGACGTCTTCCGATTCACCCAATTGCTTCGCAGCGAGTTCGATCCAATCGTCACCCCTTTCCTCCGCGGATACGGCGACCAGAACGTCCGCAATAATGGTTTGTGCGAGTGAGCCATCTTCCGTCCCTTGCATTCTGGCTGAGAGATTGCCCAACCTCAATGGTTTGTACGGCCTTTCGGTACTCGGTGTGATAAAATAAATCCAATAAGCCTAAACTATTGGCCAGATCTGCAACCTTCAGGTACGTTTTGAATTGTTCCATTGTGTTCTGGTCGAAGAGCGAAGTGAGTGGGAATGTGCGCTTCATGAAAGCCACCGAGACGGAAGAAAACTTCATAGAGTCCAATTTCGCGAGAACACCGTGGGAATCCGAGACGATATTAGAGCCATAAAAGCCGTGGATGTCGTTGAAGAACTGACCCAGTTGATCATCTGAGGCAAGGACATGGGCATCAAGCATCCAATTCAGGATGAAGCCGTCAACAGTCGACGAATCGTTGGAAACAAACTCTGCTGCCATCTTCTCGATGCCTTTAGAAAACCCGAGGGAATATTTAGCAGCCTGGTCACGAAGGCGCTTCGAGAAGGAAGCTGGGTATAATAGCCAGCCATATATTCGAAAGGTCCAAGAGGAAAATGGGGAATAGTATGGGCTATCCGCCCACACCATTGGTATGACTGTGATGATCAGGTACGCCGTGGCAGCGACGGCGATCCATCCAACTACGAAGTAAAAGATGGTGCGATTGATATTGAAGAGGTATATGAGAAGGCCGGTGAAGAACAGGAAGAGGGAAGTGTGTATCAGGAGGGTCATGACGTCTGACACCGATGAGAAGCCCAGCCTATCGACGCCACGGGAAAAGAATGCACGAATCCGGGCACATCGTGTGGTGTGTGCCCTAGGCTCTGACTGATCCGGAGGAATCGACGGGCCCATTGCTGTAACATTAGTGCCAGCATAGCAGAAGTAAGAGCGATAGTCAAGCTCAAGAACCAGAGAGTATTGACAATGATGACGTAATTCTGGGGAGAGAAGGGCGGCGGAGTAACTTCCGTGGGTGGCTGAGATGGGTTGGTGTCGGCGTGAAGCTGAAGCTTATAGATATTTTCAAGGTAAAATGATGAGGTCTCTTGAGGATTTGACTTGAGGTCGAGGACAGTCACGGCGAGCAATACCGCAACGGAAGCAGAGAATAGACCGGTCTATGATTGTTGACTTGAGGTGATGGGAATGTTTGTTATAAGCTGAGGACTCACAAAGACAAGAATGCCGTCAGAATCTTTCTGCCAGCGTTTGGCCATCTCCCTGTGTTCTTCCTCTGCCACATGAGAATAATTGTTGAAGAGAGAAGCTGAACTATCAGCGAGTTCAAGATTAGGCGTGGGGAACGCTTGATCTTACGTCCAGATTGGCGAGATTAGCAAAGACAACGAAGGCCAAGGGAGAGGTAACATACCTGTGGGCTCTGGGTTATTAGGTGTTACTGACATTGAAATCCAGTGGTGCAGCCGAATAAAAGACTAGGTATTTCAGTTAGAGGAACACGTTACTACTAAAGGTGGGCCCCTTTCAGACTCTGTTCACCCCCTTTCCTGATCAGTCACGCTATGGTCACACATCATATTTGAGACTCTGATTGGCTGTTGCGAGCGCTAAGCATGCCATTTTGGAAATATTGTAAACTCCGACACAGGCAGGCGTGACAAACACGCTGTTTTTTTAATTTATTTCGCCACACACTACGATTTCTACCAAAAAAATGGACAGAATACGGTCACACATGTACTAGATACTGTAAGAAATGGACGAGAAAATTGGAGCGAGAAAGGGGTGGGGTGATCAGAGAGGGGCCCCCGTTAGTACACCTAGCCGAAAGCTCACGCCCTCTTTACCTTCCTCTTCGAACTCACGCGTGCTCCCAGGAGTACGTTCAACACACATCTCTTGTTTTTATCCTAAACCTCAGAGAAAGCCTAGCCAGTAATGTCTTCCATCTCCAATCACACGATGTTTGAGTTGGGCCAACAAGTTCCGCGGCACCCCGAGCTAGATGTCCCGAAACCCTCGGAAGAAAATTGGGATATGAAGAAGATCACCTCCTCTCCGTCTGGTATCAGTTTGCGAATACAGAATCATCATGCAAAATAACAACGGGTGCGTTCTCGCTCTTATGATACTCTCATCTGCGGATACATATGACGAGATAGGCCGTGCTCGTTCATTACGATGTGCAATATCCCTATCCTCCATAGTACCTCCACCAAGACCGCGAATCCGTCTCGTTTGAGATACTATCGAAACTTGTCCTAGGCTATATCGAGACGGCCGTATCGAAAAAAAGCAACCAGGATATGTCTAATAAGCTCCGTATGATGTCCTCCACTAGTGAGTCTGTGTAGAGCCAATTTGATTCGCTTTCTCACCCGTGCTTGTGCTCGCAGTAGAAATGTCGTTCAACCCCATCTTCACCTCCATAGCCTTTGACCAGAATGTTGGGGAGGTCTCACTCTTTGCAAGTCTGGGAATTCCCTTGGTGCATGGCCTGCTCGTGGATCCCGCGAATCATGAAGAATATGCCGCTGTCTCACATGTGGAGAGCTACCAGTCGGTACAGGATCTGATAAACGACGTGGAAGAACTCGCACACCGGTTCAGCGTGGGCGCTGATGCAGATCATGTTGGGACTATAAAACAGGCGCACGAAATGTAAGAGAACTTTGGGAACGGTCAGTACCTCCCTGCGCTCCCCGGACATTTGCTGATGCGACGCTCCAGCTGTCGCAATCAAGAGGTTTCTGGACCACTCACACTCACAGCTTACGTCCTACGGCCGGAGCCGTCTTCTTTCGTGCTGCCGCCGAATTCCCCTACTTCGAAACTCATGTCGTCTCCGTCCTTCCAACATATTTTTCCCGCCACGGCGAGAACCACCTACCTGATAACCGCTGCCTGTGAGGCTGTGACCATTCTACTTGCTACCCTCTTCGGTACCAAGGAGGCATAGCACTCATCAATTTCCTCGAAGCGACCAAGGTTTTCTTCTACCCAAGAAACGACCCTTTCCGCCCAGGATAATCACCCTCGACTCCACTGTCTCATTTAATGCCAAATACGCCTGGTGTTCCAACCCAGTGTAAACACTTTTCCGAGTCATTCCCTCCTGTAATCATGTACAATCCTATTTAGTAGGGACCACCTCTTGGCTTGAGCCTACTAGTATAACAGAATACGAATCATTAAATGCCATGTTGCTATATCACGTTGACGCTGGGGCGCAGAATGGACTGCTTTACTGTAAAGTTGAACATAGGGGCAACCACGGTAAGTGAATAAAGTCCTCTGAGGTAGCCTGAGATGGAACACATTCTTCCACTTGTATGGGAACTGAATGCGCACAGACAAACACCTGCCAGTGGATGATACTAGAGGTGGGGGAAGTACTAATTCGTGCGGATTGTCAACAATCGACGAGGGCGCATAGTAAGTAGAAGCGGCTTGCCTACCGTTTTACTCCATGGTATGTTACTGCACCACTGCTGGCGGATATCACGATTTTGATAGTCTCTTCTGCCCATTCGTGCAGAGGGTCACCGTATGGCCCGGGGTAGCCTTCGAGTATTTTGGCATCTCCTGCGGCGTTCTTGCGTCTTCTATCGCTTCTCCAGGGTAAAAAGTACAAGTCCCGTAATGATCATTGTGAATAGGTAGATTATAACAGAGCGTAAATAAACATAGGAGCTGAAATCCCAACAAGCCATATCCTTTACATACAAGAAACGCGGCTCCGATCCATCAGAAATTCAGGAATAGAGAGGTGAGGTCATGATGGCGGATTCTGGACGTCAAAGACTACTAGGTGGGGATGAATCTGGGGGATGAGAGCTGGTACGGGTGGGGATTAATGAAGATAAGAGGGTGATAGCAGTCGCTTGGGAGCGATGGTGTGGGTTATTGCACAATGGATATGACGAGACCTTGAACTTGTCGAATGACGGTGCCGGAGAGTGATCAGTGTCTTGATGCAGCTCGATGTAAAGACTGCGAAGGATGAAGACAAGAAGGTGGGGAATGCTTCCATCCCCGCTCTTGTGTGCCTTCAGGACGGTGTCGTTCCACAAGGAACAGAAGTCGCACTGCAGTTCAGGAAGGGTATTGTGTATGTCAAATGTCGAAGGTGGTCGTAGGATGCACGCTGCCGCATCGCTAGCGATACCCTGATTGATCCCGGAAGAGGTCTTCGAGATCTGGCGGGCCATGTGGATCCAGTTCGCGAGCAACACATTATCGTTTCCATGTGCGAGATACCTTTGAATATCATCTTCCGATTTCCCAATTGGTCCGCGGCGAGTTCGGCCCAACTCTTGTCCCTTTCCTCCACCTCGCAATGATGTCGGAGACAAAGGTTTGTGCACACAAACCAATTTCCTCGCCAGGTCTACTCGAGCCTCTCAGAATGCGCCCCACTTCAACGGTTCGCAGAAAGCTGTAACCCGCGGCTTCGGAAAACAGGTCCCGTAAAGCTGCATCTTGAGTTTCATCGGCAATCCTAACGCACATTATGAATCGTAGTACTTTGTCCGAGTTCGTGACCGAATTGGATGTCAGAGTACGGTTCAAGAATGCCACCAAAGCTGACGAAAACTTCCTGGAGCCCAATGTCGCAAGTCTACGTAGGGGGTCCCGGACGGTTTGGGTCGAGTTATAAAAGCTATAAATGCACTCGAAAAACCGATCCAGTTGATCATTTGAGGCGAAAGTATGGGCGTTGAATGTCCATTTCAGGACGCGGTCATCGATCTCCGCCGAAGACTTTCGAACAATCTCTTCTGCTACCTTCTCCAATCCTCGTGTGCATCGTTTGAAATACTGGTCGCTCAAGCCAAATAAGTGCTTCGACGCTCTAGAGCTGAACCAAGAAAGCCAGCCGAGAATTAAGAACGCTGGTCCTAATATGCCAGCATGAACCCGAAATGCCAGTGAGGAAAGTGGAGCATAGTATGGGCTGTCGAGCCGCAAAATTGGCATAAATGTGATGAGTGTGTATGTCGCCACGGATACCCCAACTGCCCACGCTACAGCGTAGAAGACGGTGTGGTTGACATTGAAGAGATATATGAGAAGGCCGGCAAAGAAGAGGAAGAGAGAGAGGTGGATCAGGGCGGGTAATGTTTCAACCACACGGGAAAAGCCCAACTTCTCAACACCGTGGGCAAAGAACGCACGAATCCGGGCTCCATCGTGTGGGCTGGACAGTTCTCTGTGAGTGATCCGGAGGTATCGGCGGGCCCATTGCTGTACCAACGTCGCCAACATAGCGCAGGTAAGACTGATAACTAGGCTCAAAAACCAGAGCGAATTCACCCAGATCACGTATGTCGGCGGAGAGAATGGTGGCGGTACAGCGGGGTGGCAGGAACTGATGGCGGAGATCCATTGGAATCGGTGAGAAACTGAAGCTGATAGATGTTCTGGAGATAGAATGCGGAGATGTCCTGGGAGTTTGGCTTGAGGTCGAGGACTGTCACTGCGACGAAGAATGCAACGACAACAGAAAATAAACCGGACTATAGTTTTGATCGGTGCTTGAGTTAAATGGAGGTTAGAGAAGCCGAAGACTCACGAAGATGAGAACACCATCAGCTTTTTTTTGCCAGCGTGCGGCCATCTTATCATCTTCTTCCTCTGCCATTCTAGATACATGTTGAAGAGAGGAGCTGAGCTATCAGCATATTCAGATTTCCCTCCGCTGTGTAGGGAGTGAACGGGGAGACCTAGTTTATGGGTTGGTGAGTTGACGAGGGCAAGGTTAGGGGATGGGCAACATACCTGACAGTGCGTGGCTCTCTCCTGCGGGATATTGAGGATATGATCACCGGGTTGCATCAGAAAAGATATTGTGGGTTCAGAGTCGGAATGGTAAGAGAAGGCTTGTAGATTCGTTGGTTAAGGTGCAAGAGAGGAAGACCCGGTATTTTTTAAAGAGAAATTTGCGGCACACGAGGTGACAACAAGGCGCATTTGTGGGTAAGGACATGGATACGCAACCACACACGAGGGTGAAATTGTCAGAAGTGAATTGGAGGCAGCCTTTCCACACGTCCACAGTCACGCATTTCCCCTCTCGCCCGCCTCAAACCACCTCGCCACAATGCCTTGCTACCCACCTCCCTATTGTGTATATAGCATCAACTCGTATGAATTCCTTCAATCTCTAGTATCGAAGAGTCCCAGCTTTCCCTTTCTCCTCAAAAGTCAGACGGTCTAATGCTTTTCCGGCCGGCGTGCCAATGGCCCCGGTTTTGGCCCGGCTCAATCAAGGGCCTCGGCTGGTCTTGCCAAATGCCAGCACCCAGGCCAAGGCCAGAAGAGCCGGCTTGGAGGCTTGGCCTGTACTGGACCCCGGCTTTCGTATGGCAAGAGGAGGTAGAAGCAGCAGAAGGGAGGGGGGGTGCTAGGCAACGGTGGCAGTGGCATGGAGGACTCAGGAGGGAACGCTGAGTCACCTTGAGCTCTACTCAATGCTATGCAGCGCAGCGCAACAACGGGTGCGTAGACATGAGGCAACTAATATCACTTTTATGTCTGCCAATTGTAACAGGACACCTATATCTATACGGTAAACCGACTTCCCAATCATAGGTTGCTGCACCTTGCCTATTAGCATTCTTCCATCATGGGAAATCATGGGAAGTCCTTCCCAGAGGTCACCGCTTCGCGTTCCCAAACAATGATGTCATTAGAATGCTAAATACGGCGAGGTATACTATGAAAACCTTGCAGCACTACGCAATCACCATACTGGCGCACGCAACTCCCGTATGCACCCAGTGCTGCCTAGGCCCCTAGATACCAGCCCCTTCCCAACACGACCTCGCGACCGGCGACAAAGTTTAATAGACTAAGCGATTCCCCTGTCAAGTATGCTCAAGAGATCGGCAAACAGCTCGCACACATGAGTCAAATGGCATGCAACGCAGCACCCACTCGACATACATGCATTCAGTCTCGACTGCAGTGGAATCATCGGACTGCCTGGACGCCTCCGAGACTTCGGTAAGATATGGACCGTCGCGACCCACACATCGTTTTCCTATACCGTTGCTCCCCTATTGACTTTGGACTGATACGCTCGCTACAGTAAAGAGTGATTTCAAGCCCACTTGGATATGGATAATCTCTACGCAACCCTGTCTTTTCGGTGGCCCACAACAATCCATCGTTTCAGTATTTTATGTCCTAGAATTTGTGTTTTGAAACTATGTTACCCTTGTGGGCTACCTGAGCTGGTGTTGCATCGCAGAGCAAGTTGGTGAAAAAAGAGTATACACGATGTGAGAGTATTTCTTTATTTTTGAACAAAATAAGCATCGACATCCGTTTAGCCACCTTTATTCCAGCGTACTACAGTGAACCTGTAAGTGCCACGCACGAACTTCAGATACTGCTTTGCTTGTGCGGGTGAATATCGGCTGTCAGATGGTCTTCTACCTCCCTTTTTGTCCGATGCGACACCCACTATGGCCGAGACCGTTATCCGTTGAGTCGCGAAGGATACGGAATGTGGGTCCCGTATGTTGTGTGCTGATTGTCATTTGACTAAGTTATACCTTACAACTTGCAGGATCGACGTCACTCTAAACCAGAAAGAAAATATAAATTCGTCAGAAGCGCAACGACCATCGATGAGGCCACGGCCGTGTTTCACTATCCCCACGTCCCGAAAACGATTGTGACGGCATTAGAGACTGACTGTGAGTTCCAACTGACTGTGGATGTTCTTGTCTCGGGTCTTCAACCACTCCAGGAATTGTAATGGTTGTATCCGCGGTAGGATTTGACATCAAAGACTCGGAGGCTACCTGCGAATCAACGGGTAGGAGGATGGCTGCTGGAAATGAAAGTGAACTGCCTGCTAGCGACTAAGCAAAATGGCAGCGGTGATGGGGAGTCAGACGTCATGGTGTAACAATACTGCAACGAAAATAGCGAATAGACCGGTCCACGGGTTTTGACTTGAGTGAAGTGATGGAATGACTTATAAACTTAGGACTCACAAGAATAAGAAGACTGCCGTCAACAACTTTCTGCTTGCGTTTGGTCATCTTCCCGTGTTCTTTCTCTGCTACAGTATCCGGGAATAGTAGTGGAAGCTTTGAAGGGTGAAGCCGTGTTATCATTGACTTATCAGCGACCTCAGGCAGTTTAGCCATGTTCTCGAAGGGCTCATCTCACGTTGGAGGGGCGGGCGCTGCTTCGAGGAGGTAGTGGTTAGGGATGAAGTCGCGTTGTCTGTGCTTATACAGTGTCGGGTAACTGTACAATGCCCGCTACGCTTCCCACGCCTGTCATCGCTGCCCCCGCTGTCCCTAATCCCTACTCCAACGTCCACATTGGTGAGATTAAGGCCAAGGGAGAAGTTACCTTGCTTGCAAGGTATTGTGAGGTTTCGGAAGTAAGCGCGCGTCCTTTTTCTCCTTGCACTAAT
>WTXI01000287.1:0-46272 GCA_022376515.1 Lactifluus volemus
GGGTCCAGCATCGAAGATCCATCAGGAAAAACCTCACTCGCTAAATTGACATAATTTGATATAATTAAGTCTAATTCCGTGGTAAGCGCCCATTAGCAGTTTTAACTATCCCCTCTAGCGATTATCGCTAATTAGCGTTAATTGGGTTAATCTTGCTAATTTTGCTAATTCGTAGCTCAAACTTCCTAGCAATAATTAGTACTTATTCACACTAAGGTCTTGCTAATTTTTCGATCTGGTTTCAAATTATTACTAAACTTTTGTTAAATTATCGAAACGCGAGCGTCCAAAACTGGTAACGAGAGTCCAAAACTGGTAACGAGAGTCCATGTGATTTAATACGCTACGACCGATGTATGTAGGTGTACTGTCCGCTACTGACCGACGTATGTAAGTGTCCTGTCTGAAACTATTTCTTGGGTATACTTGGGTATATCTGGATGCTTGACGCTCAGTCATTACAGTACATTAATTACAAGGTACACTCACAATCCGAGTCTTTGATTAGGGGCGGGCTTTTACCCATCCATTTCGTCGAGATCAACCATTGCAACATTGAGTGCTTGCTCCATGCCAGGGTTCACTACTCCACTATTGGACCATGTCAGATGTGAGCGATGATCAAAAACGACCAACATACCTGGCACGCTCGTATATATCCGCCATCATCCTATGAAAGCCTTGACTGCGTGTGTTTTCTATGTGCTGCAAAGTGCTGATATGACCAAGGTAGACATCGTGGTAGGCGTTGGCCGTAAACTCGCAAGGCTTTGAGCTGCCGCTACGCCAATCGGCCAACGCGGCATAATACTGCAGCCCATTAGAAGCGTTGGATACTTACATCAATACAACACTTACCGCTGTTGCCACAAGGGCGACCATCGGCTTTGGAACTTCAAGGTGAATTGAACCATCGGAATCCTCAAATGTGGCAAACCGGGAAGAGAGGGTGGTGGAAAAGGAGCCTCGACCTCCCACAAAATACATGTCGCGAATCACTCTGATAATAAGTGGGTTGCGGTAGGGACGCGTCCGCATGACGGCTCCTCTATTACCCTGGTGGTAGAACTTAGTGTATAATTCATATAGCCATAAATGACTGATGCTTACTTGTGGGTAGATGTAGGCGTAGTCAAGGAGCTGTCGCTGAGCTGAAATCGCGATCTCCTCCACCGTCATGCCAGATGTAAAGTAGGCCTCCACTGCCTTGTCACATTGGATCTTGACCTCCCTGCGAAGCAAGCTGATGCGCGCGCGGGGCTAGTACCATTACGTTAGACTCCACTTGCAGAAGATATAACAACGACGTACCAGCGGAGTTATCTTGGATAAGTATACAAGATCAAGGACAAGCCGGCGATGAACTTCCTTGGCAGCTGGAATGCGTTCTGCTGCCGTGAACAGAGCGTTCTGTATGAAGCCGATCACCTCAAGGGCATCAGGGTATGCGTTTACGAATAACAAGTCACCAAGCAGGATATGGAATGACTCCGTTATGACACTACGAACGAGAACATTTTGATGAGTGAGTCTCTTAGCTTTTTGGTCCGCATTCAGTACGAGGTCAGTTTCCTTTGGCCACTGCACTGGCCACACAGACACTGGTTGGCTCTCCCTTTGTGTCAAAGAAGTTCCAGACTCAGAAGTGTGACTGGAAGGAGAAGGAAGAGGCGGCGGGATGGCTTCAGTGGTGGACATGTCATCGGAGGAGGTCAAAGCCGCGTCAGGGACAACAACGTCCTGGCAAAAAAAAAAAAAGTTAGCGGTCATCAAATCCATTAAAGAGCACTCACAGGCTCCACGAAACTGTCCGTTTCCTGTGAATGTTCAGCTACTTGCCATGAAGGCCTCTAAAAACTTGTGAGCTGCTCATGGTGATTTGAGTTGGATCAACAGGACTCACCTCGAGTGCAATTGCCTCAGAAAACCTTGTTGATTCCCTGTCAATAGGGCTTACCGCCTCATGGTCATCACTATTGACCCCAAAGTCCTCGATGGAGTCACAATCGGAGGCCTCGAAGACAAAGGTTTCAGCTGTGAGAATGCGACACGTAAGTGTCACCTTGTTTGTGCACGCTTTTTTTTTTCAACTTACTACGCCTCAAGGGGAGGGCTCGCCTGTCTCTCATCTGCGCAGCCTGCGCTTGGCTCTGACCCACAGCACCTTCTTCGACATCTGGAATCACTGCGGTTGGCCACATATTGTAGTTATTCATCTCCAACGACGGCGGTTGAACACCATTGGGTCCTTTTTGGGGTTGTAAGTCACACTTCATTTATCCTCCATTAATGTTGGCTTACCTCTAATCCTTGCTCGTTTAGTCGTTCCGCGGCGCGTAACTGGTATACCCTGTCCACTGGTTGTGTCATGGTCAGGTGTGGATGGTCTGGTAGTGATGCCTTCTGCCTGCCGTTTGGACCCTATGGTAAGATCAGTATCGGGATGTCGCGTGCTGCGTTGATGGGGAGGTTCCTTACCGGCAGTCATGTTAGCGGATGCAGGTGTGGAACTCTGCTGGTTCATATCCGAGGTGAGCTGTACATTTTGTCCAGCATTCCGAGATCTCTGAGCGTTTTTGTGAGCAGGGTTGGCCGAGCGAGTCACGGAACGAGGCTTAGCAACAACAGAGCGATTTGCAGAGCGACGAGTTGTTGGGGCCATGTTTGAGTGGTGCAAAGGAATGGATAGTTTGTAGCAGGGAGAGTGCTATGGAAGGAATGACTCGGGGTGAGTTGATGTTCTTCAGTAAGGTGCGTGCCGCTTTTTTATACGAAAATTTTTGGTCTCATTTAGTTGATCCTTAGCATTTGTTATCGTCACGTCGCGGCTACTCCCCTATTTCTCTCGTTGAACCATTGCCACTCCTTTTCATATATCCTGTATATCTGTGCCCATTTTCTTTCTATAAACCTCCTTCATGCCGCATATTACATGCATTGGTTGCGACCGCAAGTTCTCGCATGCTGGCTACGCTCGACACTTGAGCCTGACGAAATCGGAGCCTTGCCGTTCACTCCGTGACCCTCAACGGAATTGCCACGCGATGCGCACAGCACCAACTTTGAATCCCACCCTAAACTTGGGAAACGGCAACACAATGCGTGCCGCATCAACAGCTAGTGCCAGCCAAAGTACTGGCCCTTTTGGAAATAGTGATACGACGGCAACGGGTGTCGCACCAACGGACATCGCACCAACTGCCAGTGCTGACCTTGATTTGGGAACTAACGATATAATGGGCGCTGCGCTGGCCCCCAGCAGTCTTGGTATGTGATTCAAATTTAGCGCGATGTTAAAATAGCTGACTTGCGTGTCGTTCAGATTCAGATTGGACTAGTCCGGAGGGAGGTGCTGTAGATGCGACAGATCCGCAAGAGACTACACGATTCATTGAACATTTTGGTGGCTCTGCAGGGGCACCCAATCAAATCTATCATTCTGAAGCGGGTGCGCGTTTTGGTCCCAATGCCAGGACTCCATTTCAGTCGGAAATGGAGTGGGAGATCGCACGCTGGGCCAAATTACGAGGTCTTACCGCTACGGCAATAAATGACCTCTTGTCAATTGATGGGGTTCGTCACGGCGGCCTTGTATTCTGATAGGGAGAACTAACCATTGAGCACGCTAGGTGACGGAGGCACTTGGCCTATCATATCGTAATGTTGCTCAACTTGACGCGCTTATCGATAGACTGCCCGGGCGCCCACCATTCAAACACGAGACTCTACGCATCTATGGCCAAGAATTTAGTCTACACTTTCGCGACATCATTCTGTGCATCAAAGAATTAATGGGCAATCCCGAATTTGCCAATGACTTAGTTTTTGCACCCGAGCGTCATTATGTCAACGCGGAAAAGAGGACACGGATTATTGATGAGATGCATACTGGGGACTGGTGGTGGATTGTCCAGGTAGGTTTTACTTTGTGTATACGTTCTTGAATGAAGTCTAATCAAGTTCTTCAGACCTCGTTAGAGAAGCAACGCCCGGGTGCAACTGTTGTCCCGGTGATCCTTTCCTCCGACAAGACGCAGCTCACGTTATTCCGGGGGAAGACAGCATATCCGGTGTACTTAACAATCGGGAATATACCGAAAGATGTCCGCCGAAAGCTTTCGCGTAATGCTCAGATGCTGATTGGTTACCTTCCCTCCACACGGCTTGAGCACATCCAAGGGAAGACGGCACGCCGCCGTGCAATGGCTAACTTATTTCATGCGTGTATTCATCGAATAATAGCCGCGATTGAACCCTATGGCGAGACGGGTCTCACAATGGCTGCTAGCAATGGATCCCAGTACCGCTGTCACCCAATCTTGGCAACATTCATTGGGGACTATCCCGAACAAGCTCTCGTAACATGCACCTTTTACGGGCGTTGTCCCAAGTGCTTAGTCCCTCCAGACCAGCTTGGAACCTTCTTCCGGTATCCTAATCGCGATCACGCTGATGCTCTAGACGTGTTTTCCCTGGCCAATGGCGATCCGAAGTTCTTTCACGCGCAATCTCGGATGGCGGGATTTCGGCCAGTCTATCATCCTTTCTGGAAGAATTTGCCATACTCCAATATCTTTATCAGCATCACACCAGACATACTTCACCAATTGCACCAAGGAGTAGTCAAACACATCATCGCATGGATCACAGATCGCAAAGTGTTTGGGCCAATTGAGATCGACACGCGCTGCCGTTTTCTTCCACTTAATCATAACGTTCGAGCTTTCCCGAAAGGATTGACCGTTTTGTCCCGCGTTTCGGGACAGGAACACAAGGACATGTGCCGCATCCTCCTTGGGCTGATTGTGGATCTCCCTCTTCCGGGAAACCGCTCGCCACAACGTGTTATCAGTGCTGTCAGGGCAATCCTAGATTTCCTTTATCTTGCCCAATATGCTTCACACACAACAGAAACACTTCAGCTACTTGATAAAGCACTCAGAAACTTTCATGAGAACAAGGATGTCTTTATTGATCTAGACATTCGGAGCAACTTCAATTTCCCGAAAATCCACAGCTTATTGCATTATTCATCATCGATTGCTCTTTTCGGAACCACGGACAATTACAACACGGAACAATCGGAGCGCCTTCACATCGACTTTACGAAAGATGCATATCGGGCGACAAATAAAAAGCAAGAATTCACACAAATGACTAAGTGGGTCGAGCGCCGAGAAAAGGTTCAAAATCACAATGCCTTTGTCCAACGGCAGAGTGTCGATCGACCTGTGCCGGAGCTGAACGGAACTACATCACATGGAGAAGTGGAGATGCCACGTCACCCATCCGTGAGGGGTGTTCGCTTCCGTGACCTTGTCGACAAATACGGCGCGGTTGACTTTCAGGACGCACTGGCCGATTTTGTTGTCCTCCACAACTTTCCAGGACTCTCTACTATGGCAGCCCGGCGCCGTGCAGATAATACCCTCATTCCATTCAGTTCTGTATCAGTTTTTCACAAAATGCGATTCATGGAGAAAACTGTACAAGGGATGAATACTATTGATGCCGCATACGCTAGATCCGAACAACAGGATGAGCGGGGGAATGCAATCCCAGCCCGATTTGACACAGTACTCGTGCGTAGTGGTTTGGATGGTGAGTTCTAGTCCCAGCTTTAGAATCACTGGCATCTAACGATTGAGCCATTGGCAGGACCACGCGTTGCACAACTTCGGCTGTTGTTTCAGATCCCCGTGAAAGCCACTTCCGACCTCTTCACGCACTCAACTCCACCTACTCATTTGGCCTATTTAGAATGGTTCTCCCCATTCCCACCTGAGCCTGAGCGCCACCACTTGATGTACCGAATCTCAAGAAGCTACAGAAGAGGCCGTCGATGTGCCGCTGTCGTTCCGATCACCGCGATCATCCGGAGTGTCCATCTCTTTCCTCAGTTTGGCCCTACTGTGCCACATCATTGGCATGTGTCCACTGTTCTCGAACAATGCCAGACATTCTATGTAAATCCATTCATTGATAGAGACATGTACAATGCTCTAAATTAGAGCCATTAGAGAATTTAGATCAATTTACTGAATGTAGGACACTTGTTAGCTCAATTTTAGCCGAGGAACGAACGATTTATTGTTAAACAGATTTAGAAAGTGCTAAATTCAATATAATTCGACAAATGAATAGTGCTCGTTAGCACTATTTTAGCAGTAAAAAACGTCCAGTGGACGTTGTCGCGTTTTGTCGCATTTACCGTATTTTATGGTGTTTATCACATTCTATTGCCTGTTATCGTGGCTTAGCCGACGCTAGATGCGCTTACCGCGATTATTGCTTCGCTAGCAGAGATTAGCAGTTGAGGTTTTTCCTGATGTCCCGACATCATCGCCCACGTCGTGAGTCCTGATGCAGCGATTCCACTTTCGGAGCGGCGAACGTGCCTCCTCGCGGTATCAGGGTGATAGACGCATCGAACATCCGAAACGGTCTCATTGACAGTCCTACTAATAACGGCGTATCAATGTGGTGATGTACGAGCTCTTGGGAGCCCGGGCGAGTTCGAAAGACAGAGGGGCCGGTTAAGGCGGGAGAGAGAGGGTACGACGAGGGCGCTTGCGGGACGATTCGGAACAGAGGGCACGAGGCGCTCGGAATGAGAACGCTACGCGGAGACGAAACGAGACGAAAAGTAGACCGATAGAGACGAGAAGAGGGAGAACGAGACTGATTTCTTTAAGCAGACGAAGTGATCCGAATCGACGAATGATTTATTGGATGCTCTTCCAGGCCAATGAGCAAGGCCTTATAACTACTTTTCTGTAGATCTGAGATAGATAACTAGAGTCCACGAAAATAGCAAGTTTCAATAGTTAGCTCAAGACTGTAATTCAGGAGGCAATGGTGAAACATGAGAGTATAAAGAAAAGGAAGAAAAAGGAATAGTAGATGTAGGTCTGTAAGGCGTCGGCCGTCGGGTCGCTGCATCGGACAACGCCCCGATGGGCTCAGGCCTCGCGCGAGGGCGCTCGATGATCCAAAACGGGGAAAGTGAGGGCGGTAGTAGAGTAGTAAACGCGATCGTGAGCGTCGTCTCGTAGTACCGGCCATAGGAAAGGTCTGAAAGGAGTTAAGGTAACAGGTCCAGCAAAAATGAGTAGTCCAAAGAGAGTATGGTAAGGGTCCCAATAGCGGGCAATACCTGGTATGTACAAATAAAGGGGGTTGAGGGTATTCTTGGCGAGTCTCCGCATCGGCCGAAAGTGCGTCGGTGTCGGTTGATGTCGAGGCGAACGAAGGTGAGGAGCGCGGAGTCGGGATAAGGTGTGACGTCCAAATCGGGTCGTGGTTGAGGGCCGGCGCGAGGTCGAAGATGTCGGATTTCAGGCCCAGCCGCTGAGCCTACCTTACAGTGACTTGGTTGCCGTGTTATTAGTAGGCAAAGTTGCATCATTGTGTGGGTCACAGTTTCGATGGCTGGTGTTGGGAGAGTGAGCAAGCTCAGGGTGTTTGGGTGGGCACTGTTGGCATATACCGCAAAGTTTAGAGGTGGCACTGCAGTAATAAAAGGAACATACCAATTCATCATATTCAGATATTCTGGTCATATATTTTATCCCAATTTGATCCATGCACGAATTTTGAGAAATCAAGCCGGGTCTCATGCTCGCCTGCAATCCAGACCGTCCTTGGTCCATGAAGACACGGCCTATGAAGCGCGGGAATCCATAAAAGAAGCTGTTTGGGTTTTCCACATATCCAACCATCACCACCAACCAGGGATTGGTCTGTAAATAAAAGCTTCTCAATATCTTCGGTCATGATACTCTCGACATCAATTGTACAGTCGCCTGACCCCGAGGCATTGTGCTGCTCACGGACAGATCTGACCAAATCGGTGAACGGGCCCGATACAATCTGTCCCATTGTGGCATCCCACACCCGAATCGTTTTATCGAGCGAGGCCGATGCGATGCGCAGTCCGTCTGGCGAGAATGCAACAGAATTGACCGAATAGATGTGTCCAGTAAATGGGCCTGCCACCATCTGTCCCGTAGTGGGATCCCACACCCGAATCGTTTTATCGAGTGAGGCCGATGCGATGTGCAGTCCATCTGGCGAGAATGCAACAGAATTGACCAAACTGGTGTGTCCAGTAAACGGGCCCGCTACCATCTGTCCCGTTGTGGCATCACACACCCGAATCGTGTTATCGTCCGAGGCCGATGCGATACGCAGTCCGTCTGGCGAGAATGCAACAGAATTGACCGAATAGATGTGTCCAGTAAACGGGCCCGCTACAGTCTGTCCCATTGTGGCATCCCACACCCGAATCGTGTTATCGTACGAGGCCGATGCGATGCGCAGTCCGTCTGGCGAGAATGCAACAGAATAGACAGAATTGGTGTGTCCAGTAAATGGGCCCGCTACCATCTGTCCCATTGTGGCATCACACACCCGAATCGTTTTATCGCCGAGGCCGATGCGATGCGCAGTCCGTCTGGGGAGAATGCAACAGAATTGACCGACTTGGTGTGTCCAGTAAATGGGCCTGCTACCATCTGTCCCGTTGTGGCACCCCACACTCGAATCGTTTCATCTCTCGAGGCCGATGCGATGCGCAGTCCGTCTGGCGAGAATGCAACAGAATTGACCGAATCGGTGTGTCCAGTAAACGGGCCTGCTACCATCTGTCCCGTTGTGGCATCCCACACCCGAATCGTGTTATCGTACGAGGCCGATGCGATGCGCAGTCCGTCTGGGAGAATGCAACAGAATTGACCGACTTGGTGTGTCCAGTAAACGGGCCCACTACTATCTGTCTCGTTGTGGCATCCCACATCCGAATCGTTTCATCTCTCGAGGCCGATGCGATGCGCAGTCCGTCTGGCGAGAATGCAACAGAATTGACTGAAGCGGTGTGTCCAGTAAACGGGCCCGCTACCATCTGTCCCGTTGTGGCATCCCACACCCGAATCGTGTTATCGTACGAGGCCGATGCAATGCGCAGTCCGTCTGGCGAGAATGCAACAGAATTGACCGAATTGGTGTGTCCAGTTAACGGGCCCGCTACCATCTGTCCCGTTGTGGCACCCCACACTCGGATCGTTTCATCTCTCGAGGCCGATGCGATGCGCAGTCCGTCTGGCGAGAATGCAACAGAATTGACCGAATCGGTGTGTCCAGTAAACGGGCCCGCTACCACCTGTCCCGTTGGGCACCCCACACCCGAATCGTTTTATCGCCGAGGCCGATGCGATGCGCAGTCCGTCTGGCGAGAATGCAACAGAATTGACCGAATTGGTGTGTCCAGTAAACGGGCCCGCTACACTCTGTCTCGTTGTCACGTCCCACACCCGAATCGTTTTATCGTCCGAGGCCGATGCGATGCGCCGCCCGTCCGGCGAGAACGCAACAGAATTGACCCATTCGGTGTGTCCAGTAAATGGGCCCGCTACCATCTGGTCCGTTGTCGCGTCCCACACACGAATCGTTTTATCACCGAGGCCGATGCGATGCGCAGCCATCCGGCGAGAATGCAACAGAATTGACCGAACTGGTGTGTCCAGTAAACGGGCCCGCTACCATCTGTCCCGTAGTGGCATCCCACACCCGAATCGTTTTATCTCCCGAGGCCGATGCGATGCGCCGCCCATCTGGGGAGAAAGCAACAGAAAAGACCGTGCCATCATGTGTTTGAATCACCATTTCCGATGCCGGCCAGTGAGACAACTGCCCACGTTCCATCGTCAATGTATAAGGGAATTTGCGAATGTATCGATTGAAGATGTGGGAAGAGCTGGGTGTGAATGGGAGCGCCGAGACATAGATATGCGGAGTGCTCCTTGCCATCGTCATTCCGAAATACCGCACAAATCTCGACGCATCATTCACAAATTCCAACAAATTCTTCACCTCCGTTTGCGAACCCTATCATGATTTTTACCCAAAGTCACCGCATGTCATACTGAATTGTGAGGACCACCTACCTCCTGCTGCAACCACGTTGACAGGAGCGACATTGCCCGTAAAGCAAGGGGCACACTGCTCTTGATGCTAAGCACTTCCAGCCAAAATAGTAACTTTGTCTCGAGCAACGATCGAAGTTTTACGAAGAGATCGTCATCGAAAGGAAGATGTTCCAAGTGATCGCCCCAGAAACGGCAGGCATACGACAAAGCAGGTGGGATGTATCTCATAATTCGAGATTCAATATCTGGAACGTCGTTGTTGGAAGATATGATGACTCCAGTTTGCAAATATTGAACTCCAGTCTGTCGACCATCGAAGCAAGGCAGGAATGTGCCAACTGACGGTGCGAATCCTGAAGGTCCACGTAAAACACACCACCCTTCTTGCTCGTCAGAAAGTCACGGAATGATGTATGGAGAGGAACGATGGGACGGGTATGGTCAGATGAAGTCACATTACTCAGCAGCGAGCCGAGGTGACTGAGCATCTGTACAGCTGGATCAGGATCCTCGGGTTCCTCAATTGAGGCATGCCTTCGCAGAGCAATCAAAGAATTGATCGAGAGCGGTTCGATCGCAGCGAAAAGCTGTCCCATTACAGACCGAAATAGAACTTGTGCTTCATCCGGTTTGAAGTACGCTTCGAGAACTTCTTCATATAACTTGTCTAACGGATCTTGTCCACTGCGATCTCGGGGAGTGTCCCAACAAGCGATGAACACACTTTTTCTTGCTAAAGCCAAAGCTAGCAGGAGGGCTATTTATGAACCCGCATGCAACAGCTGCCCATTGAAACAGGCCCTCTGCCGCTTTCGCTAGATCACCCCATCGCTTTTGAATACGTCTGGTGGGAGCTCCTTCTGAAGGTACACCCCGATATCTTGCTCTATCTTGAGAGCCAGTTCGGCATCATCCATGTAAAGCGTATTGATGGACGAGGCTTTGACAAACGCAGGCTCGATGCCATCTTCAGGCCTGGACGTGACGAGTATCCGGAATTCGGATGGAAGCTCGACAAGGTGCTCGGCGAGAAATGAATGTAATCCATTTTTGCCGATTGCGTCCCCACTCTCATCCAAGGCATCGATAACTATAAGAATTGGACAGGGAAGTGGCAGGTTCTTGAGCGGTTCCACGAGGAGGTTTTCGAAAAGTGTACGATAGTCTCGGGTACCACGAAGAGAGGATTTATCCTTGATGACCTCTCCAAGGGTGTGTTTGTACTCAGGAATGCGATCGGAGAGATCACGAGCGATTGTCGTGAAGAGCATGTAAGCCTCATCTTTGGACTGTTCCTTGCGCAAAAAGGCGGAGTATGAACCGAGACATTTGCCTTCGAAACGACGTGCAATCTCATGTGCAATCGAAGATTTTCCTGTTCCCGCTTGGCCGAGAAGAACGAGCCCAAGATCAGATTTGGGATTCTCGACCCACTTGACGATGAAGTGCAAAAAGTCTTCACGCGTGCCTGGAAGACATCGCTTCTCGTCGCCGTATCGCCAGCCTCCCCTATAGGGTAATTCTCCAATTTTTCTGTCTAATTCTGTGTATTGATCATCAGTTCGACGATCTGGTCTTGAGCTGTCTGAATCGCGCACCAGCGTCTAATGCTTGATTCGACTTATCGTCCTGCATCTCAAGGACAGCAGCCTGAGTGTTGACAACAGCATATGCGAGGAACGTTTCTCGAAGTCGAACAAGCGTGGCGCGGTACTCTTCGACTTTTCCGTCAACTTTGCCGACCATATTCTTCAAAGCTCGCTTTCCTGAAAGTCACACGTTCATATTGAGCAACGAGAGAGGTCAAGACGACGCACCGATTTGCACATCCTTCGCATATGACTCGACGAATTCGGCGGATTTGGCGACGCACTGCAGCATCTCATCGAGGATTTTTACTTGCATGGATCCCGGCTGGATATTCCACAAAATAGCCGCCTCCTTTGCAAATTCAAATGTGTCCCGTATTGCCTCAAGTAGTGTTCTGACGTTGTCATCACGCCCGACCTGCTGTAGTAAAGTCTGAAAGCGAGGTGAATAAATGCGCCATATTCTCCGAATGGGAAAGGAGGCGCACCTGAGGAATAAATGAGAGCAGAGCCCAAGCCGTCTTCGCATATGGGCTGAGCTGAAGAGCGCAAGTTATCTCAGCACTGGATAAGACCTTTTCTAAAGCATACCTCTGCGATTGGACCGACGACGTCGATTACACACTTGACTTTTTCAACAGCATTACTCCATGTCTTCATCGTTTCAAAAGCCTTCTCAGCGCCATCGAGCATATTTGACATATCCGTCTGGCTGTCTGGTACTGCTCCCACAGAGGGACCGCCCTCGATGGGAAGGTTACTCGTTTGGGGTAGAAGAGCGGGATCTGCTGCGCGTTGCATGGGATCATTGTCGGTTTGAACAGTAGGATGCGCAGCACCTCCTTCAGCGATAGGATTTCCCGGATCGACCGGTGTACTAGTAAGGATTGGGGAATTGACTACCGCAGTCATAGATGAACTCCCGATTGCTGATACAGTGATCCTTAAGGAAGGTGTAACAAGTTCCGTCGGACGTCCGTCAGCATTGTCGAAAATAACATCAAGTTCTATATGTAGGATGCTCAGCCAGACACATGGGTATATTTTTGAAATAAGAAACGAACCGCGTTGGGATTCGCAGGCTAACTCCTGACTTCCAACGAGGATGTCTTTCCGTGTGGTCCTTTTCGCATAAAGACATATAGTAACACGAGATTGTGGTCGTACAGTACTGCAGGAGACTCAGATGTTAGCAAGAATGAAGATACGACATTTCCCACAATGTGTTGACGGTCTCGTTCCATTCTACGCGCTGCGCCACGCTCCGCACAGATCGTGTCTGCCATATCCTGTCGCCGTCTGTAAATGTGGCGTAAAATATCCTTTTCTTCCCAAGGAAGGTCTTGAGACGGGGAAGATTGTGCACTCTAAGGACTGGCAAGGGCAAGCAATTTAGTATATATCAGAGCACAGTCATGAAATACGTACTGGTCACCTGGAGTCGGGTTGAGCTCAGTTGCATTTCACTGACCTGAGAACGGCTGATGTTTGACATTCTGGAGATTTGAGGACCTGAGGTGTAGTAATGGTGAATGTTTGACGGAGAACTGAGTGACAAGTTGATGCGGATGCCTTATCGTGTCCATACCAGGAAGGACATTACATACAAGTGCTTGAGCGGCTGCGCCACCTGCACCGCTAATTCGGACAAATAAGGGAGGATTAGTAAGCAGCCATCCGCGTCAACCGCTACAGAGAAAGCAAAACAGAATGAAGTGGAAAAAAATGTGGCAAAGCTTGAGATTCAAGACAAAGGAAACCAAAACCCCCCCCAAAAAAAAAGTCAAAAGAGGAAACACATAGCAACGATGCTCGCAAGGTGGGTTCACGCCCGTGGGAATATTAGGATTTCCTGTAATTTTATACTACAGTACAGTAATTGGAATTATTAATAAGTTCATTTTTACCATTTGCTTGTCTTATTGTAGCAGTTAGTCGCTGGCGGTTCTCTGGGATAACGCCCTCTGAGTCAAGTTTCAACACCCACACATTTGTGCACCCTCTGCCCCGACTGATTCACTGCATCAATGATTCGTTGAATCTCAGGATCAGACCGTGATACCGTTGTATTCGAAACGCGTGAAAAGTAAAGCGAGGGAAACCGCAGCTGCAAATGCAGGTACTACTGACGTAAATTGATCCGCTCGAATTGACCTATCACACCCGCCGACATGATGAGCGTTTCCGAAGAAGAAGAGTAGGATGGAGGCTAATTTGGGGATGAGGAGAACATCAGTCGCGCGGGCCATCGCCCAGGCATCCGAGACCTTGACAACCCGACGTAACTGTTATTAACGACGAGTGCACGTGCGGGATCCGTGGTTTGTTTCAAGACGTCTTTGGACACCTGGCGCGAAAGAAGGGGCAGAACGAATGATTACTGTAAAAGAAAACAATGGAGTCCATTTTCGCCGTCGCCGCCCCCACCCCCATTAGTAACTTACCTCTTTTATCTACTAGAACAACACAAATAGGCATTTGCCACCTCCGAGTCTAACGCCAAAGCACCAAGTTTTGACACCGACTTGATGACATCCGTTCACTGCAAGTTCCTCTCGGCCGAAAGCCTCAGCAAAGGCTGGGCAAAATCTTCACTTTGAGAGGGATGTCCATCCAGTGCCAGTATCCGTCGTTCTCGGGACAACCGCGTACGAGTCCAGTTGTTTTTCGGGGTCACACTTAATCACTCTAGTCTGATTTCGCTTTTGTCGTGGAGACATCAGGGGAGCACACAGTAGATGAGGATTGAGGCTGAAATCCACCAACAAAAACCAAGTTTCACTCTCAATTTCAGTCAATTCTTCTACTGTCTACTCCCCCATTCTACTCTGGTTTCACCGGGTAGCTGGTTGCGATGGAGAGTTGAGAATGTTCTAACAGTATTTTTTTTGACGGACCATCACTTCAAGAATCGCGGTGGACATACGACCCACGACCCGAGGAATAATTTGTTAAATCGACCAGAAGGCATTCCAGCTCCGTCAACACACCTCCACCCTTTCCGACGTGCCCAGGCAAAGTATATAGAATTAAATCAACCGACAAGGTAAGACGTGAAAGTCAGGGTCCCTTTCCCTCGCTATTCTTCTGACTTCAAGGCAGCATCCTCCGAAGGGGGCCGTCGCTCTGGGCCCTTCGCCTGGACACTTGAGTTTTCGGGTTGGCGCTATCTGCGCTCCTTCTATTGCTAGCCTGGTTTTCCCAGGGCTGTGTGTGAGCCGGCTCAGCTTGTTCGGCTTCGTCCCGTTTCTTGCCCGATATGAGTCTGCGGACGAAACGGATGAGAGGTAAGAGCATGATTCCTGCTTGGTACGACTCGGATGACGGAATTTGTATTTCGGATATCAATGTTGGCGACAACCGTGCGACGACGCATACAATGCAGGCTATCAGAGAGATAGTACCTATTATACTCAGCAGGTGAATTGGGGCGTATGGGCATGGGCGACGTACGATGCCACTTTAACCAGCGAACTGAGCGGGTGATTGGGGTAACGATGGGGGTGATTGAGAAGAAGAGACTGATACGGCCCAATGCCGATATCGGGTGCCCTGTGGTAAATGACGGCGGATTGGGGGAATCCGAGTCTTGCCAGAGGTACGCGAATACAGTGACTCCAAAGACGATGAAAAATACAAGTAGCGAGGTGATTATTATTAGAGACGTTGGAGGGTCAAGGGTCACTGGTGTGTTCGGCAAAAGTACGACTTTTATATGATACCAAACAACGGGAAATTCCCTTGAAAAGTGAACCGGGATTTTGGTTTTTCGCTGGGACTGACCGGTAACGCGGACCCTCAACCTGTGGCGTGTCACGGTTCAGGTGAACTTGTACGGTTCGTTTATTCAACCTTAGCACATGTTTGATCGGTTCGTACAGCCTCAAATTGAACGCAGGAACGCAAGTGAGAGCCACTCTGACAAGAGAAGAGTATAAAGAAATCCAATAAATAATTGATGGCATCGGGTATCATGTGAACCTGTGTATGTCACATTGCTCAGATAAATCAGATCGTCCAAGCAGACCCGGTCCCACGACCGGGTCCATGGAATTTTGACGGATTTTGAATTGTTTGTTTCAGAACGTTCGTGATGTACGGTAGCGGTACGGAGCTGGAGGGGGCATACGCACGTCGTGTGTGTGTGTAGGGAGGGGGGGTGATGAAAGCGGTGTTAATAGGTTGATGATGGTAGATGCGTATAAGAGAAGGGAACCATGAGATGTGCGATGCGAGGGGTGTGTAGTACAGAGACACAGAGAAAAAAGAAAACGAAAGTCTGTGGTTTAGATGTGCGGGAAGAGAATGAAGCGAAAAGGCGCGGGGGAACGTAAAGGTATTATATATCGTTTCGTGATATGACTTGAGACGTTAGGGTGGAAAAGGGAATATAGGCGGAAGAATCGACAGCCACTTGTATCAAGTCACGATCACCTCAGTCTGGGGTGATCTCTGCCCCGAGAGTCTTGCAACTTCCCAACAGCCAGGAAGCTGCAATTATGACTGGGAGAGTGGCCAATACCCAATCAGTGGTCTTGGCCTGAGACTGTGGAACAAATGGGCATCAAACAGGATCCCAATCACAAGTGCCTACTTGAGGAGCATGGGAACACAAAGCACGTCGCTCAGGGCAAGCGATACTTCCAGGTTCTCTGTGACACGAAAATTCCAGCAGGGAAAACAGACCGGGTTGGTAGCAGATGGTGCACCATTGTCGGTCTTTCGGCCTCAGCAAAGGCTCGGCTAGTGCTACCACCACAATGCAGTGACTGTGAGGTGACTGCGATTTCGCTGTGAGAGCAGGCAGGAACGGATGAAGTGGAGAGGCAATTGTGGAAGGAAGAGGGGTGGGGGAAGGGTGGTGTGGCGAGGCGCATGCAGAAAGGAGGTGAGAGGAGAAACAGCGACAGGAGGTGGGAATGGACACTGTGATGAGGTACAGCAGCGCTCGAACAGCAGGGAGCGATCAGAGGACCAAGGAGGGTGGAGGGAGGCGGGAATGGACGATGTGGCGAGGCACAGCGGCGTGCATGTGGCGGAAGGAAGAGGATGGAGGAATAGGAGGGCGGAGCGGGCAGGATTCACGGGTATGGCAAGGCACAGCAATACGCACACGAAAAGGAGGCAACAGGAGCTACAGGGGGGTGGAACAAGCAGGAATAGACGCTGTCATGAGGCACGGCAGCACTTGCGCAGCAGGAAAGCGATCAGAGGAGCAGGGAGGCGGAGGGTTGCAGGAATGGACGCTGTGATTAGGTGCAGCAGTGCACACACGGCAAGGAGGCGAGAGGAGCAACAGGAGGGCGGGGGAGGTGGGGATGGACGATGTCGCAAGGCATAGCGGCATGCATGCGGCGGAAGGAAGAGGATGGAGGAGGTAGCTCCTCTCTTCACTGCGGCTTGACGCGTGTGGCGTGATGCAGCGCGGGGGAGCAGGGAGCAGGGAAGAGGAGGCGGGAAAGCACGTGTGGCGGGGCGCAGCGGCGTGCGCACGCAAAGAAGTAGGCGAGTAAGGACCCCAGAGAGTACCAGCATACCGGAAAAGGTGGAACGGAACACGAGAAACACGTCATTTTGTGATACTTTTTGGGAGCTATCATGGCGAGGCTGGAAGGCTGCGTAGGCGGGAGGTCAAACGCTCAAGCGCCGTTGTGCGCCTCATGTCTTCTTTTGGAACAGGCGCACTGATTCTATCGTGGATGAATGGGACCAGATGGCTGAGAAGGCTGACATGGGAGGGTGAGTCGAAATGACCAACGTTGAACGTAAATCGGCGGTAACCGGTGACTGGCTAAGTGGATCGGCCCGGTAGGTAGTACAATAAATCCGACTCCTTGTCCATCCAGTGCCAGTAACCGTGTCATTCTCGCGGACGAGGTACGAGTCCAGTTGTTTTGGGAGTCACACTTTATCACTGTCTGATTTCGCTTTTATCGTGGAGACACTTTATTCTGGTTTCACCGGGTAGCTTGTTGCGATGGAGAGTTGAGAAGGTTCTGATATGCTTTTTTTTGGACGGTCCATCACTTCAAGAATGGCGGTTGGGTGTAAGCCCCACAAGGTATGGGTATTATGAAGGTGGCTGACATACGACCCGGGAATAATTTACGTTAAATTGTTCAGAAGGCGTTTCAGCACCGTCGACACACTCGTCGCGAGTGATCCCAGTCCACATGTTATCTTTCTTGGCCTTGACATTGGCTTCACGGAATCCGACGTTCGTCTCTTTGTGCCTAGTTTACACTTCGTTGGCGTCAACCCTCATCATGACTTATAGCTCCATACCTTTTTGACTGGTCAAGGTTGCTCCATAGAGACGGTCACGATTATCCGAGAGAGATCAACAGGCACTTTCCCGTCACTTGCATCTTTCCTGGACATTTGCATTGACGATTCCCTTGTCGCTTTGTCCCCGTCGTCTTCACAGGCCAGTCCAAAGGCTTTGGTTTTGCCCAATTTGCCTCTATCGAGGCCGCACGAGCCTTTGTGGACCCACAGTTTCCCTTCATTCAAGTTCCCCCTCCGGCCTCGCATGGCGCATCTACCACCACCGCGTTTTACAAGGCTCTCAAGACTGGTGGGACGCACACCGGACGATGTGTTAAAATCGATTATTCTCAGAGCGCAAATCCGAACGCCGGGGGTCGTTCTGGTCGTCTCGCAAACGCGAATGACGGCACACGCGATATTGGCAACTCCCCAGCCTCCATTCTCCTTTTCCGCGGCTTAGACCCCTTGTCCGGACCTCAAGCAATCGAGTTGGCGATGAGGACGTCGTCTGGTCCTCACAAAGAAAGCGCAAAGGGTATGAAAAGGATCATCCTTATCAAAGACAAAACCACGCTGGCAAGTTGGGGATTTGCCTTTGTCGAGTTTGTTGATGTTCAGGTATTGTCCTACTCATCCCGTCTTTCCCGACGCCTTTTGATACCCCAATCCAATCCATCCCCACAGGCTGCCTCGGCGGTTTTAGCTGCAACCATGTCGCCCCAAATTCACCCCAATGGCTTTCGTATCTCCGACCGCCCGGTCGCAACTTCGTTTGCTCATCCGTACTCCTTTCAACCGATCTCTGACCCAATTATGAGAGACGATGCTTGCCTTCCTTCATCTATCACCCTCGGTGGCGTTGAAGATCAATGGGTTCGATACTGGGACGAAGGAGCTACCACTGCGAAGCTGGAGTATGAGGTAGAAGCTCCAACGCAACAAGTCGCTCCTACAAAGGAGAAAGAAAAGAAGAAGAAAGGTCCTATACTGTCCTACGTTGTCAGGCGTGATTCTGATCTTTTGACTTCAGCCGTGGATGTTGCATCTACAACTCCTGCGGAGGCTGCTGCGTTGCCTGTCTCCGACAAGCCTGCGACCTTAAGCTTCAAGGGTGGCAGCAAACCGACGAATTTGACCGGTGTGTCGCTTTCAACGTCATTCAGTTACACGTCTAAATTTCTGGCAGGTACTCCAGCTTCCAATACCCCAGCTACTTCGACACTTGGATTCTCTATGACGGAAGAAGGGGATTCCGAAGGTGCCGAAGAAGACCTGAGCCGCCTCTAATGAAGATCCCAAGGGTTTGTCTCATCCGAGATATGAAGAACGTTCTTTCTGGACATGTATATTAATGGTTCGTGCGCAGTTGCCGCAGCCAAGAAAGTGGCTCCTTTGATTGCCAGCAAAAAGGTGCGCCATCTTCGAGTGCTTGGCAGTGATTCTCTAAACGATCTACATTACAGACGGCGAATAACATCTCAAAGTGGAACCAAGTACAAGAAGTGTTGAGTACGGGCCACTCCACTTCAAGCACTCCTGAAGTGATTGATATCATCCTAAACATGCTATTGATGGATTTCTGACCCTCGAATTCAGGTTGCTGCGCCCACAAACGTCGCAGCGTCGGATGCAAGGACAATTTCCCCTCCAGCGACGCTTCCTGAGGAAGTGGAATTCGAATTCTCCGATTTAGTCAAGCTTGCCTGCCTGTTGTGCGCGCGGCAGTTCAAGACAATTGAACAGCTCAAGAAGCATGATAAAGAGTCGGACCTACACAAGGTTTTTAGTCCTCGTCGCCGTGCACGACCAGTGTTAATAGAAAGCAGCGAAATTTCAAAGACGCGAATTTACGAGACATCGCTCGGGGAAAGGCTAAGGCCGCTCAGGCTGCTGCAGAGACGAACAGCTCCCAAGCTTCCGCACCAAATTATCGTGATCGGGCCTCGGAGCGACGCATCATGCACAACCAACCGGACGTCCCACTACCCGAAGGCGTGGAGGATAAACGCAAGCCGAGGCGCGCCGCAGAGGGTCCAGCTCGGCCCCCAACACCGCCGCCGCCGCCTGTGAATCCGGGACAAGACGAGAGCAATGTGGGAAATAAGCTCTTGAGACTGATGGGATGGAAAGAAGGCACTGGCCTAGGAGTTGATGACGATGGCCGCGTTGACCTCGTGTATGTCCCTATTCCGATCTCCGTAGCCGCTTATGGTTAAACGGATGGGCATCCGTTTTCAGACAGACAGCTATATACGCCTCCGGTGTTGGTCTTGGCGCGAGCAAAGGCAAGCAGGTAGGAAAGTATCAAGAAGGTTACGCCGGGTATGTCAACATGGTGAAGGATTCGGTGAGCACCCCTCTGGCTCCATGCTGGCGCAGGTCCTATCCTTGATCACTTACTTTCGCACTGTATACAGGCGCGGGAGCGATACGAGGGTTGAATGTCGTGTCCAACCACAATAGAGAGGATGACAGCTCGGTGCGGTAGCAGGATTCTCTAAAGGTAAGGAGGTGCGCCACTCCGCCGGCGAGCGAGTTTCGAGGTCCTATCATCACAGAATTTGACGCTCTCCTTTAAGTTGCCACCCCCAGAACCTTCTCGTTGACCACCCCCAGACACAAACTCTCCTGCACTGCCCCAATCCAGCTACCATCTTGAAACCTGGCCGGGCAAAGCATATACGTGAGTATGAAGAGAACGAGGGAATTAAATCGACCGGCAAGGTAAGATGTGAAAGTCAAGGTCCTGTCAAATTTCTCTCGCTTTTCGTCTGACTTCAAGGCAGCACCCTCCGAAGGGGGCCGCGGAACGGAGGTGGGGCCACTTCCGACAAGATGGGAGTGTGTATGTCACATTTCTCAGATAGATCAGATCGTCCACGCGGACCAAGACGGGGACCCAGGTCGCACACCCCCGGACCTAGTTCCAGCAGGCGGAACTTTGATGAAATTCCAAATTGCTTGTTTCGGAGTGTACAGTGAGCGGTACAGGTTGGAGGGGACATAGTTACCCATGTGTGTGTGGGGGGATGAAAGGGGTGTTACTGTAATAGTTGATTGGGCGCTATGAAACAAACTAACCACGTAACGTACGATGCGCGTCTGTGTAATCAAAGAGTAGAATAAAATAAAATAAAATAAAAGTCCGTGGTTCAATCTCGATTCCACTGAGCACCACAACCGCACCAACCCAAAGCACGGAAAAGCATAACGCAGAACAGCCACTGAAGCACCCCAACTGAAGCTACTGAAGCCTGAGTCAGGTCTAATAGGGTTAAGCTTTCCCATCATCCATTAAAGTTCTATGTGGCGGACTTGTCCTTTTTTGTGCTGCCTTACATCATTCACTCAAGCCAAATGTTTGACGTTTTGGTTTGTTTTCATTTCCCCAGAAAGTCCGACAATCGTAATACTTAATTACACTGCTAATTCGTAATTGGTACAGTACGGAGGGGGCATAAATATGCACGTGTGTGTGTGGGGGTGACTACAGAGACAGAGAGGAGAAAAAACAAAACAAAAAGTCCATGTTTTAAATGTGTGGGAAGAGATTAAAGCAAAAAGGCGCGGGGAAAGTAAGGTATTGTGTATCTTTCGTGATGTGACTTAGATATGGGGAGGTATCGACGCCGCTTGTATCATACAAAACAAGACTCCAAAAATTGGATGGTAAAAAAGTGATATGCATACAACAGAGAGTAACAGAAGAACGGAGACGTGCAAGCTATGCCAAAAAAAATACAGAATACGAATGATTGGTGGGAGCGTTTTTTTATTGAGTGGAGCAATGTGCACTTGAAATTTTCGGCTCGTAGCGCCCGCATCGTGTCCGGTGCGTATCCCGCGCAGGTCCGACAGCAGGAGATTTCAAGGACGACGCCAACTGAGCAGAAGTCGAAGCGGGCAACGCATCGTCGTCCGTCCTGCCACCGTCTGGCACGGTCGAACCACCGGAAAGAAGGCTTTGTCCGGTGGCAGGCGTTACTGGTGCGTCGGTGATGAAGGACGAGTCGGTCGCCGCCGCAGCGCGTGCGGCACAGCTCGAGATGCTCTCGGCGGCTGTCTGCAAGTTCCTTATGCTGTTCGAATGTAGAGATTGCGGTTCGGAACTGATGCTGGAGATCGACAGCGGGCGCGCCCTATCCCTGAACGTGGTCGGCTCTCGTTGGCGCATCATGAGAGACAACTTGCGCCTGATCACGTTGACTTCGGGTAGCAGGGACTTGCTAGGCTGTTGATGCAGTTGGTGTTGGGTGGCGCCAGCGAGGGGGATAGATGAATTTGAGTGTGTAGGATTGGGGGAGACTGAGGGGCAGGACTTTACACGCTATGGGTGGATGCGGAGGAGACGACGCAGAGAGCGGGGGCGAGCTTGCGCGCTCACGATCGAGACTGCCACGCGACGAACTCGCACAGAACCCATCCGATGCTGAAGCAACCGGGTTCGGCAAGCGATTGAAGATGTCGATAGGACTGCTACGTTCTGCGAGCTGAGCATGCATGAGCAGCTTCCATCGAAGGTCGCACGTCGGTGGCGACCGGCCGGAGCATTTCGCGTGGGCTATAAGACTACAGTGCGAGCACAAAACGCCCTTTTTGACAGGTTCCATCATATGCGCACCTGACAGCTGACGGCTATTTAAGGCGCGATGATCAGTTACAGGCGCCCCCACGCCCCGTTGCAGAGCAAGAGAGAAAGTACGTACGCTTGCTGAAGGTCGTCTTTACGAAGGTATGCTCGCGCATATAAAAACCAGTCTGGGTCAGCTTTGCGGGAGTTCCGGTACAGCTGGGGATGCATTGGCGCTGACAAACGAGCGACAACTGGTGAACTCGACAAGACGACGTCATCAACGCTCGCCCGTACAAACTCAGGAAGCGACGGATCGACCAAGTCGAGGTTCGCAATAAGGTGGCCCGCGGCATCGTTCTTTTGTAGATCTGCGCTTACCCGGCGGAGGAACGGGATGTTGTCTTGCGGCCGCAGGTCCTGCGGACAATCAGCTCTTATCCGCGGGGGAACGAAGGCCATACGATGATGGCTCCTTTTTTACTTACCTTGTTCAAGCCCCAATGGTTTTTCAACCACTCATGCTCAAACAGTTCTTCCGCGCTTGGTCGCTCAGTCAGGTCCTTGCGGAAACACTCCCTCAAAAGACTGGCGAGTGGCTGCGCAAAGCGTTCAGGAATAGGCGGGCAGTTGTCTTCCACTATCCGGAACATCACTGTTATCGATAATCAAGTCCTTGATCATCAAGGATATATAAAAAAAGGATTCCCTCACCAGTCATGGCGTTTGCGATATTCGCCATACGGGGGCCGTCCGGTGAGCAACTCGATGACCGTGCATCCAAGAGACCATATGTCGGATTTTGTCAATGCGCCCTTGAGCTGGATGACATCCGGTGCCATCCAGTTGGGCGTGCCACGTCCTTGTTCTCGCGTCCCATCGCACACAGGTTGAGCGAGACGCCAAAGTTGGTGAGCTTCATGTTCAATTCCCTGTCTTGGCCGTCAGGATGCTCGCCGCTTTGAGATCGCAGTGCACGACGTCGCTGCAGTGGAGGTAGTCCAGACCCTGGAGGATCTTGACCATGTAACTCACCACCAGCGTTCAACTTGCTAAACGCCTTGAGAGTTTGCCCAAACGACCCATCCTCGGTATATCTGCACACGTGGTGATGAGCGCCGCGACGATGCACAATGTGCAGTAGTGGCAAGGAGGCTAAGCGAACGATAAATAGCGGTGAGTGGAACACGCACTCGAGTATGATGCTAAGTGTATTCTTGTCTCGGGACTATATCATCGTCAGGACCACTCGATCGTCAAGTCACACAATGTCACACACAGGCTGAACAGCTATACCCAAGTTGATTCAAAGTCCGCTAAAAGTGAGAAAAGTACAGACTGTATGAATTTGCCATTATTGTACTACTAAAACAAATGACCATATGGATGACTTGAATATGTGTAGTAATAGTGAGGAGCAGGCCCAGGATACTGATAAATTGAAAGGGGGTATCTAGGGAGGTAACATAACTTGACTTGGAGGGCCAGGCAGCATCACCTGTTGTGGAGCCAGTTGAAGATGGTCCGGTTGCATCCAGTATCGGTCGCACCAAGTCTGATCAGCATTTCAGCGCAGCCAACGGGCTTGTTCAAGAGACGCTCGTAATTAAACTCCGACATGCCGTCCAACAGGCATGGGCAATCACGCATGACATTAGCCATAAATTTTACCCTTACTTGTGTGAAGAAAAAATGTATGGTACACATAATAGTAGTTGTCTAGAGTACATGTTCAAATTTTGGTGGTGATTGTGTGTGTATTCATTGAGTTATTCAAAAAAATAAAATAAAAGTGATGGTCCTGACGATGCACCAGTCCAATATAGTATGCTCGGGTGACCAAATCGACCTCTCGCATAAGTTCTCTTCCTCTTTCAACCTGTCGAGCCCGATTCGCATAACGGCCACTATATCCGCCCCGTGTTCAAGTTGAGCGCACGATAAACACCCGAACTGTCCGCGGCCAATGCAATTGCCAAGTTGCTAAAGATAAGCGACGCCAATCAAACACCGGTCTCCAAAGAGAGCAGTTGGAAATGCCCACAAAGTGCGTCGGTGCCTTGCCCTCCTCCCTCACCACCAACGTCTGCCGCGACACGCTACCCTCTGTAGCATCTCATCAGGTCGCTGGCGATCGCGTGCTCCAACGCCGAGATTGACCATGCTCTCAAAGCGGGATCGGTGCGGCTTAGCCCCAAATTCATCGTAAGAGTTTGGTCGTGGACGTCGGCGGCGCGAGCTCGCTCCGTCCACCTCATTTTGGAACCGACCGCGCGGAGGTAGTAGCGACTGCGCAGCGCCATTTACCTTACCCGGCCCCAAACCCGAACCCGAACTGGTACTGCGACGCTCATTGGAGGACGTGCGCTCAAACGAGTCGGACATGGAGGGCAAAGGCGCGTTCAGTGAGCTGGGTGAGGGAATGTACTCTCCAGACACGGCGCGCGGGAACGGGATGGCCGTGAACGAGCCATTGTCACCCCCGCTCCCGTTGTCGGGGCTGCTCCGCCTCGGCACGTAAATCTCATTCCTCTGCCCAGAGATTCCGCTTCGCACGCTATTCCGACGCACCGCAAGACGCCCGGGAGGCGCAATCAGGCGCAATGCCCGAGCCGAGAGCGGCGTCCGGGCTCGAATCGCGCGGCAACAAGAGGGTGTCCCTAGGCGCGAGAACGGGCGCATCGACGCTATGCCGCGCACGGTGGGTTGGCCGCCGCGTGGGGGAGGGCTGTATCTGTGACGATGGTGGTGGCGGCGGCGGTTCGATGCTGCTGCGGCCAGATCTCCCATCGCGAATTCGTCATGATCGACAGGATCGGCCGCGGATAATGCCAACGAAGATGGAGAAGGCTTCCTGATCGCGATCGGGCGAGAAGATGCGTAATTCTGCGCTTGGGTGCGTCCAGAAAGTCATTCAGCCATTTCCCGAGCCATTCGCAACCCGACTCTGGCTACCACCACAGGGGCTCCCACTCATAGAAAACGCACGAACGTGAGGGGCCGGCGCCCCCACTCAAGATGCACGAGTTTGCCCGACACACGAAGATCACACTCCGAGAGGCGTAAAGCACCAAGGTCAAGGTCACAATCGTTTTTGCCGCGACACCCCTCCTCCAACCACAATAGAGAGGATGACAGCTCAGTGCGGTGGTGGTGGTAGTAACATACTCTAAAGCTAAGGAGGTGCGCCACCCCGAGCGACTTTCGAGGCTATATCATCACAGAATCGTTATGTTTTTTCATGGATGCTCTGAGCGTAGCATCTGTTTGGTTGTGCGTGACGTCATGATGCATGACGATTCGTTGTCACGGAATCTCCGCCACACGATGTTCAGTCTCCTATTGCGATGAGTGAATTCCAGTCTAACAGATCCTTTCCTACTTCAAACTTTAACCCTCGCCCACCTCTTGTTCAATACCGCTGTCCTTCAATATTCCCCACCATGTCCCCACAGGAATCCCGAATTCTCTGGTGTTTAGTGGAAGGCGATCCAACACCATACTACGTCTACGACATTCCGATTGGTGCCAACGTCACTCAATTGAAGGGATTGATAACGAAGTCAATCGAAAGTCCCAATAACATAAAATCTCACCATTTGGATCTTTGGAAGGTGGTTTCCTTAATACCAAGGGCGTGCGCCTTCTGACATTTTCTTTCAGCTCAATGAGATGGTTCCTATCGATCCAGATAAAAGTCTCGTGCAGCGATTAGAGGCCTTGGGTGACATCGACGCGTATTCGAGTAACTTGAGTTCTGGAGAAATAGTGGGGGAGCTATTTCCCGAACCGCCATCCCATAAGCATTTCCACATTGTGGTTCAGCGACCGTCTAGTCCAAGTGGTGAGTATTGCTGGCTCATTGTTCATGTATGAGCAGAACTGACGATATCGTTGAACTTCTCACCTCACTTGCACAACTTTGTTTCGATCGTCCTCATCACTCCTATCTCAACTCAACACATGACTTACGTGCTTGTCGCATCTGTTTCCACCGTTGTCTCTTTCTCAGCCTCTCGGAAGCGCTTACGGTCTGCAACAGAAGAAGATGGTCAGGCAGTGAAGCGCAAGGAGATTGAGGGAGATGTACTGGATGTAAAGACCCGTTGTGAAGCGATCCATGGAGCAATCAAAGCCATGCCGGATAATCTGGACTTGTCCGATCCTTCGAAAATTACAGCCCTTCCTTTCCCTTCGCCGTTCTCAATGCCTTTCCAGCGATTTCAATCTAAGGAAATCAAGGGCATCAAGCACTTTGAATATATGGGGAGATCTCAGTTTCACCAATTGCAAAAGCGTCTCGAGAGCGAGACTTTTCTGGAGCGATCCGAAAGCCTATACCTGTACGGGACGTCTGGTTCAGGGAAATCACATCTCCTTGCTGCGCTTGTATTTCAACTCGTTCGTGCAAGAAAACGCGTCTTCTACATTCCGGATTGCTCCAGGTTGCTTCAGGATCCAACAAGCACGATGTGGGCTGCATATCACTTCGCGTTCTACGAGTCGCCTGCTCTCGGAACCATAATTGATCCCCACAACGTCGACGCATGGATTCGTTCGATGGGGACTAATCTCTACGTCATCGTCGACCAAGTGAACGCTTTGGAGACCACACCGGATGATAGCCTCAAGGAAATGAAGGTCCAGGCATTACGTTGGCTTGGCATCTTGAGGGAAAACCATCGCTACATATTTAGTGCTTCAGCTAACGAAATTTCCAATCGAGAAGCCTATAGGACGCAAAGTGGGATTTCAGTTATCCCGATATTTGGAGGGATGAGCGAGGTGCGCTGATACCTTCTCATTATTCCACAATACTCACGCCCTGTAGGCCGAAACTGAACAGTGGTTTATCCTGCATGACCGTCAAATTCCGCGGTTGTCGGATGAACAACGGCGACTCGTCGAACATCTCACCGGTCGCATTCCGCTCCTGCTACGCCACCTTTTCAACATGGCCAACTTTGATGAACAGAAATTTCGGGAAATTACCGATCTGCGTAATGTCGGTCTCCAAGTCAGTCAATTCTTTAGGACCAAATATGAATCCCAAGATCCGTTGAGTCAGAAAACGTATCTCGGGATCATGAAGGCATGTGTCCGGGGTGGTCATGTCTGGGACAATGATCGAAGTCTTTATGATTTGCGACACTTTTTCGTCGACCAAGAGGGAACCGGTCATTTTACTTGCGGGTTTGCTTTTGAAGCGATGACGTTGATGCTGCGAATGTATGGCGATGTTCCTCCGTTCCTGGAGCAATCGTGGTACGACGCTGTTTCCCAATTCAACAATCCTGTCTTTAAAGGATTCTTGGCCGAACAAATTTGCCTGAGCAACATCGCCAGCAATGGACTAACGGCTGTTGACCAACGGCTTGGTCAAATGTCTACTGCGAACTTCGAGGGAGACCCAGACTTCGGCGAGTTCCTCTCAACTGATCACACAACCTGTCTTTATATTCCCATTCGCTACAATTTTGTGGCTGTGGATGGAGTGATCCTCCTATTGGATCGTCAATCCAGGGATGCTGTAATGTTCCCCCTTCAATTCACGTTATCCCAGAGTCATGAAGACTCGGATAAGCAATTCCATACGATGTTGTGGCCGAAATGGAGTGAGCAGATAATCTCAGCTGGGTTCAAGGTTCAATCAACCTTTGTCTGGATAGACAAAAAGCAACCATTGGAACAGGTCAAAGTGCTCCGATCTCACAATAAGGTTATTAGCCCCAAACATTCTGTCATTCGTGTGGGTGTGGAAAAGGTTGATTCAAAACTTGCTTCTGCCCTTAATATCAAACAGTAGTTTCTCAGCAACTGTGAACTGTTCTTAGGCCATTAATTCTACCATTACTTTTGTTTTTTTTGGATCCACATTGATATAGCGCTGTGAGTCTACAAGAGACTGAGATGCGCTCAACTACTTTATAATCTAAATGACTGAATAACTAATCTGGTGGGTTGGGTGTGATGTGAGGAACTTTTCATAGGGAGGTGTGGAGTGGGTGGGGGGTGTGAAGGCGAGAGCGACATGCTCAGCCGTGATCTTCTGGGGGAGGGTCTCTTCTTCTGGGCCTCACACAGGCACAGGCGGGTCTGGGTCATCTCGATGAATTTAGCTAAAGCCTCTCCGCCTGCTTTTGTCCTGAAAAGGATGTTCATGGATAGCGTTGGGGACGCTGGGATGAGGAACGAATCTCGGGCCTCTTTGAAATGAGGGCATCACGTGAGGACATGGTGCGCGGTCTGCAGCGTGGTAAGGCCACATTCGCAGCCATGTGGGTCGGGACACCCATTGGAGGATGTGCGCTCAAATGAGCCGGACATGGAGGGCGAATGCGCGTTCAGTGAGCTGGGTGAGGGAACGTACTCTCCAGACACGGCCGGGCTCGAATCGCGCGGCAACAAGAGGGGGTCCCTAGGCGCGAGAACGGGCACATCGACGCTATGCCGCGCACGGTGCGTTGGCCGCCGCGTGAGGGAGGGCTGTATCTGTGACGATGGTGGTGGTGGTGGCAGTTCGATGTTGCTGCTGCATAGTGAAGCTGACACATTCATGGTGGCGGCAAGATCTGCCATCGCGAATTCGTCATGATCGACAAGATAGAGCGCACATGAAAGCCTAGTGGCGGACAATGCGCCCAAAAGCTTATCCATTTGGGAGAGGTAGGAGGGCTAGGAGGCTGGGAGAACAGTTATGTAAGCATTCTTTACTGGGAAGGGCCGGCCCAAAACAGGCAGTGAAAAGGGCGACTACTTGGCCCGGTACACCCCCACCCCCATCTCGGGCTAACTCGATAAGAACTCTTGTGTATAGGTGCTCATCATGCAAATGAATGAAGGGTTGGCAATCTCCAAGTCACTCGTATTTCCACATGGCACCACTTGGACCCAAAGTCACAGTTCAGTACTAGTAATGACGTTTGTAATGTGACGTCACTTGCATGTTCTTATCACGTGTATCAGTTATGGATTCCAGCCTTGTACGGTACTTAAAGACAAATTTTCGAGGAATGTCGTTATTCTCTTTCTTTCTTTTTCCACCTCGTGATCAGTGTCGCAGTTCTATTCCGTTCATAGAGGGGTTAGGGGTTGGCTTCCGTAAACAACCAATCATCAGACAGAAAATCAATCATTCGTCCGTGCCACTATATGAATGAACTCACACTCAATTGTTGGGTCCGTTCTGAAGATCCTGAAGCAATCTTTCAGGTCAAGCTTTCGAATACAGACACTGTCTATGGCCTTCAAAAGGCAATCAAGAATGAGACATCAGTGACTTTTCGTGATGTGGATCCAAAAGCTATTGCTCTTTACAAGCCCAAGGCTTCCATATCCATACCCTATGAAAGACTCAGGAAGATCATCCTCTCGGAGCATGGGGAGCTATTGTACGGAGTCTATCGGTTATCAAATGTTTTCCCTGAACCGCCTCCTGAGTACGACATCCACGTCATAGTGGGTACGTAGCAGAGGCTATCCAAGCTGGTCTTCACCTTGAATCACTTTTTCTTTAGATGCGCCATCGAAAATTGTCTGCTTCTTGCGAGGGGCCCTTCTCAGTGACAGCTTTCGACTGGCAATCTGCCCTGGTGAAGACATTGATGATCTCATACCCCGCATAAAGGACGCACAACCAGATCTGAGGAGCGTAGCCAACCACCGTATACGGTTATACAGGATATCTGGAGATGAGAACGAACTTCGAGAGAGTCTCGGCAAGACCGGTGACGGTGAACTACTCCAAGGGCACAGCTTGACGTCCAATTTCTTGGGTGTGCCAGTTCTCGATCCTCTACGCGTTATTATCGAAGTTTCCGCCACTAGTGGAAGCCCGACCCGTGAGTGTGAGCGTTTGTCTATCAGGGGCACTGACTCGACACAATTTCACAGCCACAATCTCTCCAAGTTCGTCTGTCACATCCAACATTGTTCACGGTCAGCCACCTCATCGTATCAGTCATGCCCGTTGAAGTTCTGCTCATCACCTTGCTATCCAGTTTCGTCTATTGGTGAACGTGGTGAGTCTCCGTTTCTTCCGTGTCGTTTCCGGCTTCCCCTCGCTTCTCGTTTCAACTGACCAACCTCTCGTGTTTTTATCTCGTATCTTTGCTCCCCCACATTCACACGCTACCGTAACAACGTTGTCGCACCCACGATTCTGTGCTTGCGCATGCCTCCTCCACAGCCGCCCGCAAGCGTGGCCATGGTGACATTGCTTCCGATGAAGAGAGGAGTAAAAGACATAAAGTGGGTAAGTGGGCGTTGTGTCAGCGCTCAACATTATCTCTTTTGTTTTCATATGACTCATTGCCATCTCGCCTTTGGATAACTTCTCATTCCTTCTCATTCCTATAACACTGATATTTATTCGCAGATTCCTCAATTGTGGATGATGGTCCTTGTTACGTGAATTTTGGTACGGCTTTTATGTTGCTCGTTACTCCGTTGCCGCCTTAAAAAATGTTTTCAGGGTTAAATCGACTGCAATATGATGGATCCCCGACGGATTCGATCCTGCGATTCTACGAGCAGTTTTGGGGCAATCCTCTACCTCAGGGGCACATTTCTCTTAAGGATCCAGTCTATGATCCTAACGATGAAGAGAACGACGACGAGAATGATGGCGATCTCCTTCCTGCGAATCCCCCCCCAATTATTGACACAGATTGGAGGCGGCTTCTCATTCGTGCCGAATACCTTAGAATATATAACTGGGTTGAACAAATGTACGAGGTGGGCGAGCCAGATCGTCCGTCTGCAGTTATTGTCACCGGTCAGCCCGGAATCGGTCAGTACTCTATCATCGATACGAGAACGTTAGTTTTTTGATACCCCTTCGTGTATACGAAAATCGTTCTGGGCCTACTACGCCTTGCGTCGACGTCTTGGGGACAAGAGTGTCTGCCTGTGGCTTCGAGGATCCGTGTTCTACCTCTTCTGTTCCGAAGGGGTCCTTGTCGTCCCTGCCACATTCTCCGGCTTTAACAAATTTAGGCCGCGCATATGGACTATCATTGATTCCTCTCAATCGCCCTCCGGGATTCCGGGCGCGTTGAACGTTTTGCTAACAGGTGTCTTCCCCATCTATCTCACCCCCCCTCGGCCAGCTCGCTGGTCAGGGCTTTCGCAGTCATGGATGCCCCATCGGGTGATAATGAATCCTTGGACAAGGGCGGAGATTGAATATGCGTGAGTGTGTTCCTTTCATGACCCACTCATGCTGAGCCCTCTCTTCCACCACAGCGCGAAAAACCTATCTCTAAGTAATGGGATAGATGACGCATTACAGAGATATGATCTCTTAGGCCCTACTGCACGTTTTTGCCTTGAAATGACTCCTGATGAAGTTGCAACCTATATTGCTGACCGGGATGCCTCGATTGCCAGCACTTGTCTCGATCGCTTCAGAGAGCATTTCTCAAATGGTGTCGAAATGTCATATGATACCTTCTTGCATAAAATCTGCCTGATTCGGCGCCCGCGAGGATCTCGACTGGGTTTTGGGGGCTTTACAATTGAGCTCATCTCGGCTGCAGTTGAGCAACAAGTTGTACAGAGGCTGGAAAAGTTCAGTGGTGGTCAGCTGTTGGATATGTGGGCCAAATTTTCGAGACTTGGCAATGCTCGTGGAATGACTGGTTCGATATTTGAAGCTTTCATCCATCGCCAGTTCAGAACACGTATTGATCTGGATGCTACATCAATGGTTCGGTCGAACTGTGTCAATTCCTGCTGGCATGCTTCATTCAGCACCAAACGGCCCTACGATGCCACCGTTTATGGAGTGGCACAGCAAGACTTTTCTCTCCATGTTGATGTTTGCAGCACATTCATCTACGATTCCACCTCCACACTAAATATTCAACCGGATGTCTACTATGTACCCCAAAGTGGCCAACAAGTTACTCTCGACTCCTTTATACTACACGGAGGATATCTTAATGTGTTTCTGTGCACTGGAGGCCGTGATCGCAGCATTAAGGATGGCCTTGTCAGGTTTCTCACATCTTGTAGTGGGCTACCTCCCCACACCTACTGGCGTTTTGTGTTTGTTGTCCCAGATGATTTTGTCTCATTTTATTGTCCTGCTTCAAGTGACTCTGTAGATAAGGAAATTGGGTTATATACAACTTGTGTTCCTCTGTGACATTACTGAGAACTAGGATTTGGATGTACCTGTCTAGTTAATCTACTATATAAATGCCAGTAGTCACATCATGCTTCCACGAGCATTTGTTAGGAATGAGGTCAGGTGCACGATCACGCTCCGACCAATGAGGTGTCCGCAGCCCGCGTAACGTTACAACCATGGTCCTCCTCTATATATAGATAGATGCGCATATGTGAGAAAAATAGAAAACAAAAGTCCGTGGTTCAATCTCGACTCTACTGAGCACCACAATCGCACCAGAAGTTAGGGATCGCAGTGATATAAAGCTCTAAGAGCAGTGAATAACGTGCAAAGGACGAGCCTATCCATTCAAGTTCTATGCGACGAGCTTTGTCCTTTTTTGTGCTGCCTTACATCATTCACTCAAGCCAAATGTTTGATGTTTTTGGGTTTGTTTTTATTTCCCCAGAAAGTTCGACAATCGTAATACTGGTTCGTAATTTACGGTAGCGGTACGGAGCTCGAGGAGGGGCATAAGTACGCACGTCACGTATGAGGGGGGGGATGAAAGGGATGTCAATAGGTTGAATGATGATAGATGCGTATAAGAGGAGGTAACCGTGTGATGTTGCGATACGCGTGGCGTGTACGGAGACAGAGAGTGGAGAAAAAAGAAAACAAAAAGTCCATGTTTTAAATGTGTGGGATGAGATTGAGGCGAAAAAGCGCGGGGAAAGTAAGGTATTATGTATGTGACTTGAGATATGGGGAATCATCGACGACCGCTTGTATCGTACAAAACAAGACTCCAAAAATTGGATGGTAAAAAAGTGATGATTCGGGGCATACAACAGAGAGTAAGAGAAGAAAGGAGACGTGCAAGTTATGCCAAAAAAATTTACAGAATACGAGATGATTGGTGGAAAGGAGGTAGCATTTTTTTATTGAATGGAGCAATGTCCACTCAAATTTTTCGGCTCGTAGCGCCCGCGTCGTGTCCGGTGCGTATCCTGCGCAGATCCAACAGCAGGAGATTTCAAGGACGACGCCAACTGAGCAGAAGTCGAAGAGGGCAACGCATCGTCGTCCGTCCTGCCGCCGTCCAGCATGGTCGAACCACCCGAAAGAGCGCCTTGTGCGGTGGCGGGCGTTACCGGTGCGTCGGTGATGAAGGACGAGTCGGTCGCCGCCGCGGACAATTCGGCGCGTGCGGCACGGCTCGAGATGCTCTCGGCGGCTGTCTGCAAGCTCCTTATGCTGTTCGAATGTAGAGATGGCGGTTCGGAACTGATGCTGGAGACCGACAGCGGGCGCGCCCTATCCTTGAACGTGGTCGGCTCTCGCTGGCGCATTAGGATGAGGGACAACTTGCGCCTGATCACGTTGACTTCGGGTAGCAGGGACTTGCTAGGCTGTTGATGCAGTTGGTGTTGGGTGGCGCCAGCGAGGGAAGTGGATGAATTTGAGTGTGTAGGATTGGGGGAGAGTGAGGCGCGCGAACGTTTGAATGGGGACAGGACTTTATACGCTACGGGTGGATGCGGAGGAGATGACGCAGAGAGCGGGGGCGAGCTTGCGCGCTCACGATCGAGACTCCCACGCGACGAACTCGCACAGAACCCATCCGGTGCGGAAGCAACAGGGTTCGGCAAGCGATTGAAGATATCGATAGGACTGCTACGTTCTGCGAGTTGAGCATGCATGAGCAGCTTCCATCGAAGGTCGCACGTCGGCGGCGACCGGCCGGAGCATTTCGCGTGGGCTATAAGACTGCAGTGCGAGCACAAAACGCCCTTTTTGACAGGTTCCATGCATACCCGACAGCTGACGGCTATTCAAGGCGCAATGATCAGTTACAGGTCCGCTTCACAGAGCAAGGGAGAAAGTACGTACGTTTGCTGAAGGTCGTCTTTACAAAGGTATGCTCGCGCATATCAAAACAGTCTGGGTCAGCTTGCGGGAGTTCCAGTACAGCTGGAGATGCACTGGCGCTGACAAACGAGCGACAACCTGGTGAACTCGACAAGACTACGTCATCAGCGCTCGCCCGTACAAACTCAGGAAGCGGCGAATCGACCAAGTCGAGATTGGCAATAAGGTGGCGCGCGGCATCGTTCTTTTGTAGATCTGCGCTTACCCGGCGGAGGAACGGGATGCTATCTTGTGGCCGTAGGTCCTGTGAAAACCCGCGGACAATCAGCTCTTATCCGCGGAGGGAACGAAGACCATAAGATTATGGCTCCATTTTTACTTACCTTGTTCAAGCCCCAATGGTTTTTCAACCACTCATGCTCAAACAGTTCCTCCGCGCTCGGTCGCTCAGTCGGGTCCTTACGGAAACACTCCCTCAAAAAACTGGCGAGTGGTTGCGCAAAGCGTTCAGGAATAGGCGGGCAGTCGTCTTCCACTATCCGGAACATCACTGTCATCGATAATCAAATCCTTGATCATCAGGAATATATAATAAAAAAAAGGATTCCCTCACCAGTCATGGTGTTTGCGATATCGCCATACGGGGGGCGTCCGGTGAGCAGCTCGATGACCGTGCATCCAAGGGACCATATGTCGGATTTTGTCGATGCACCCTTGAGCTGGATGACCTCCGGTGCCATCCAGTTGGGCGTGCCGGCCACGTCCTTGTTCTCGCGCCCCATCGCACGCAGGTTGAGCGAGACGCCAAAGTCGGTGAGCTTCACGTTCCCTGTCTTGGTCGTCAGGATGTTCGCCGCTTTAAGATCGCAGTGCACGACGTCGCTGCGGTGGAGGTAGTCTAGACCCTCGAGGATCTTGACAACGTAACTCGCCACCAGCTTCTCGTTCAGCTTGCCAAACGCCTTGAGAGTCTGCCCAAGTGACCCATTCTCGGCATATCTGTACACGTGGCGATGAGCGCCGCGAAGATGCAGTAGCGGCAATAGAAGGAGGCTAAGCGAAAGATAAATAGCGGGTGAGTGAAACACGCACTCGAGTATGATGCTAAGCGTATTCTTGTCTCGGGCCATGCCCTCATATTTGACTATGCTCGGGTGCGACAGCCGCTTGACCAAATCGACTTCTCGCATAAGTTGCGCGATCTCTTCCTCTTTCAACCCGTCGAGCCCGATTCGCTTAACGGCCACCATCTGCCCCGTGTTCAAGTTGAGCGCACGATAAACAGACCCGAACTGTCCGCGGCCAATGCAATTGCCAAGTTGCTAAAGATAAGCGACGCCAATCAGACCCCGGTCTCCAAAGAGAGCAGTTGGAAATGCCCACAAAGTGCGTCGGTGCCTTGCCCTCCTCCCTCACCACCAACGTCTGCCGCGACACGCTACCCTCTGTAGCATCTCGTGCCATCAGGTCGCTGGCGATCGCGTGCTCCCCAGATGCAACGCCAAGATTGACCATGCTCTCAAAGCGGGATCGGCGCGGCTTGGCCCCAAATTCATCGTAAGAGTTCGGTCGTGGACGTCGGCGGCGCGAGCTCGCTCCGTCCACCTCACTTTGGAACCGACCGCGCGGAGGTAGTAGCGACTGCGCGGCGCCATTGACTTTACCCGACCCCAAACTTGAACCCGAACCCGAGCCGGTACTACGACGCTCATTGGAGGACGTGCGTTCAAACGAGTCAGACATGGAGGGCAAAGGCGTGTTCAGTGAGCTGGGTGAGGGAACGTACTCTCCAGACACGGCGCGCGGGAACGGGATGGCCGTGAACAAGTCATTGTCACCCCCGCTCCCGTTGTCGGGGCTGCTCCGCCTCGGCACGTAAATTCCGTTCCTCTGCCCGGAAATTCCACCTCGCACGCTGTTCCGACGCACCGCCAGACGCCCGGGAGGCGCAATCCCCGAGCCGAGAGCAGCGTCCGGGCTCGAATCGCGCGGCAACAAGAGGGAGTCTCTAGGTGCGAGAACGGGCGCATCGACGCTATGCCGCGCACGGTGCGTTGGCCGCCGCGTGACGGAGGGCTGTATCTGTGACGGTAGTAGTGGTGTTGGCGGTGGTGGTTCGATGTTGCTGCTGCGTGGCGAAGCTGACACATTCATGGTGGCGGCAAGATCTGCCATCGCGAATTCGTCATAACCGACAGGATCGGCCGCGGATAATGCCAACGAAGATGGAGAAGGCTTCCTGATCGCGATCGGGCGAGAAGGTGCGTAGTTCTGCGCTTGGAGCGCGTCCAGAAAGTCATCCGGCCATTTCCCCTGACCGAGCTTGATGCGTTCTACGCGTTCTCTACCTCCTTGCGTCACACCACCGGCACTGCCAATCGGGGTTTCCTCTGACTCTTCAACGACTCGCGACAAGTCGACAGGTACGGTTTCGCTTGGTTTTCGCTCACGCGGACGAACGGGAGGTTCGAGACTGCGTCTGCGCTGACCAAGCACGATACCACTGCCGGTGCTCGGACTATTATTAGCATGTGCGCCATCACCGCTGCCAAGGTTTTCGTCACAGGCCATCATGGATGCGGCCATCGCGCTCCCCTCCGTACGAGTCATGCTCGGCCATTCGGATGGCACAAACGAGGTCGCCTCGGTCGTCACAGTCCGAATTGTGCCAAACTTGCCATACGCACCAGAGTTGCGACCGTAACCATTCCCAACGCCGCCGGCATCGAATAAGCTCGAGTATGTGCTAGTGTCGGTCATGCTGCTAGATGCGACAGACTGGTTGGTGGTCGAATCGGCGATGGACACGCGTGCAGACTCCCCAAAAGGCAGCATGAGGGGCGGTGAGTCGCCAGCACCAAAGGACGGCCGGGAACGCATGGGCGAGCGGGACACAACGATCGGGGGTACCTCATCGCACTCACTGGTCCCAGTTGGCGTCTCACATCCATCCGGTTCTGTGGCTTGCGCGGTCTCTGCGTCGCTCGACGAAGAGGCAAGGGCTGGACTATCAGATCGTAGCGTGGGAAGGCCTGCAGATGGGGGCGTCCAGCGCCTCGTGTTGTTCCGTGCAGGAGATTGTGGCGAGCGCGGTGATGAGGATGCAATCAAGTTGGGGGAAGACATGACTGCGCGCGAAGATGAGCCAGTGCGGTATGGGGTGTTGAGGGATACGTTCGCGCGTTCGCTCGAAACGGGTGCGTTGATGGGCTTTGACTTGCTCCTTCCCCGCAATTGGCGGGAATGTGTAGATTGGGAAGGTGTCTCTGCCCACTTGACAAGAGCAATAATAGTCTTTGCCACACGTGCGAGGCAGTCTGACGTGCCTTCGATGAGATCGTCTCGCAGAAAAAGCTCCTCGGGTGGGAGACCGTTGGCAGAACAAGATGCAAGGAACTTTGTCACATTTGACATGCGGAGCTTGCCGTCTTCTCGCGGGTCGATCCGTGCAATAGAGCCTGGCCGTAACTTGTTCATAAGTCTATTGATGATTTCACAGAGAGGCGTCAGTGTTCCGTTTCATTTACCTGCGGTAACCAAGGAGAAAGAAACTGACTGGCAAAGAACGTAGCCGTCTCGCATGGCCTCTGTGAACAGCCTCCTCTCTCTTTCTTCTCCTGTCGTACTCACTCCCACTTCAACTTGGGTCGCACTTCCGTTCGTAGAGGCGCCGGATTTCCCCCACACACGCTCAAGTCGGGCGAGGGCCCGTAAGCGCGCCTCCACTTCCTCCGACTCGCGTATACCAAGACCTGTGCTCTGCCCTGGTCGGAGCATTTCCTTGCAAAGGATGGAAGTGGCTGTACGCAGCGCTTCGCGGTGCATTGGACTTGTAGGTGAGAGTGTCGTGGCGGAGCCGTTCATGTGGCGCGTCAGAGTAGGTGGTGAGACCGTGCGCTGACGCTGGAAGGCCGGGGAAAGCGCGCGAGGACGTGGGGATGAAGCGGGTGGAAGGACAGGCGAAGATGATCGATGGATGGCGCCGGAGGAGTAGGATGGCGGGTAGTTGAGACTGGAGGTTGAGGCCGAGGTGAAGCCGCGTGAGTTGACTATACGAGACGGTGGCGGGGAGCGGGCGCGTGAAGAGCTGCGGCTAGAATGGGATTGTGGTGATTGGTCTAATGAGGAACGGGGTGGGCCAGAGGAAGAGCGTTTTCCGATGCGAGAAGATGTCGGAGTGGGGGTGCCAGGGGGGCTTATTGGTTCCCGACTAGCAGCAGGCCGAGTCGGGATGGTAGGCGCCGGGGAGGAAGAAAGAGTGTAGTGGTGAAGAGAGGGGGTGGATGGGGAAGAAGGCAAAAGAGGTTCAGGACGTGGTTTTCTAGGACGAGGTGAGGCGGAGGAATTGACATTCGGGATGGAGGGTCGCTTCGGAGTGAGTGGGGCGGGAGAGCTTATAATGGGGTGACTCGGGGATGAAGAAGATGAAGCGCTTTGGTGGTTGTCGGGAAAATGTAAGGCGGGTGACGATAGGGAGGCCTGTGTTTGCAAAGGAGGAACAAAGCTGGTGAACCCAGCTAATCGAAACCGGGTCGAAGCGAGTCCGTCTAGATCTTCACCGACTGTATGCGCACCATTCGTCGACTTTCTTGTACGGTGAAGGGAGACCTTGGTCTCGAACCGTTTCAACATGCCGGTCCGTCTGGTAGATTCCTTAGCCATCGACTCGGCCATATCGGACTTGACTTGAGGGTCATCACATTTAGTCGTGATGGTATCAAACCCATCAGTGGACAATGTAACAGTATCTTTTCCTTTCGACCGCGGCGCCGATCGGATTGTCTGCTCAAATGGAGAGCGAAGCAAACGCTTCAACGTCTTTGGAGCAGAGGCGGATGAGGATGGCATGACGTGTGACGCTGATGGATCGGAAAGACGACTTGTGTGTATGGGCCGAAATTTGGAAGATGAACCGGGCGAAGAAGGTGATGATGTGAAGGAAGGGGAAGAGAGGGCGGGAGGAGAAGTGTTGTCGGAATTAACGAGCGTACGAGAAGATACTAGGTGTAAAGGGTTTGAGACGGCGGCGGTGGCAGCCATGTGAGAATCATGCGAGGAAGACGTGAGAGAGGTGAAGAGTGTCCGATGAGACGATATGACCTGGCCGTCATAAAACGAGGAAAGTAGTAAGCCAGTGATGAATTGAGAAAAGAGCCGATGACAAGGCAGGACCGGACAAGGAGGGTCAATGGACGAGGAAAACAATCTGACCTGCAACGTGTAGTGGCTGCCCCTCCTCGCCCGGCATGCATTAGTCCGTGTCAGAGCAAAGATTTACGCCTAAATGAGGTCGCCCCTGTTAGTCAAATCAAATTGAGTGTAGAAAGGTTATCTCCGAAAAGCGAATGATAGCTCGGTTCAAGAGGTCCATAACACCCGATAAGTCCTTTCCCGACACCAGGGCGCTCGCTCGGTTACCGTTCTCTTACACTATTGTACTTTATCTACCTCACTTAAATCCGTGGATATCCTTCCTATCCTCTCGTTTTATCCACCCCTATGCCCGAGCCCACCTCCCACTCTGACTCAGTTACCCGTTGACACGAAACACAACAAAATGTCCGAGTAGGGTAATTACGAATCAAATCAATGACGTCTGCTACCCTGCTGACCCTCCCTCTCCACCATCACCTCACATTTTCAAATTAGGTTCACTCACTCCTCGTGTCCCCGTTCACCCCGCCAGGTCCCATTTATAGGACCCCCCAGAACGCACAACACTTGCAAAGATGCGCCACCCGCTACCTTTTTTCATTTCACGCACGTTCACCACCGCACCACCGACAACTAGTATAACTGTGCCCGCCCAGCGGCTTCCAGAAGAGACAAAGCCAGTTGTGGTTCGTCATGAGGCACGAGAACCATCCCTTATCTCACTAGCGGTCAGATCGGCAAGTCCTTCCGTCGAGCGGGCGCCTATAACCCCCAAATACTGCACATAGCGGCAAACGAGCCTCCAAAAGATTGGCGTCATGATCACGTGCATTTCATGCCACGATCACGTGCAAACCTTCCCGAACTACTTGCGGAGGCCAACCTCCGGTCTTTTTGACTCTGGATCAGGTACTGGGATGTACTAGAGTGTTTTGCGCCGTCCCTTGCTGCGGCCACACCAAAACAGCACTAGTAGGTTAGGTCGAGGGACATAACAAGGCATCTATCCGTGGGAAAGTACTCACGCTTCAACGAGGGTTCGCAAGACGCCACATTTCTCGATGACAGAGAAGTTGCAAAAACAGAATTCTTTTGGAAAACAGGGAGAAGCGCTGTGATAGAAAGTTGTATTGTGGCGTGAGAATGAATGAGCAAATCACTGAGTTGCAACCTTGTTTCGGGGTTCGGCGAGAGAGGAGTGGCAGCTGACGAGTCGATCGATAACCAACTAATTTTCTTTTTTTTTTTTTTCTTCTTCGAACGACGAAACGAACGATACGAACGGTGTCAGGAAAAAAAAAAAAACATTTATTTTTGTTTTTTTTTAGCTGTCATGCCAACTCGTGCTGCAACTGCGGCTGCCGCCTCTACCAACATGCGCACCACTCGCTCAAGCAAGCTGTCATCATCATCAACAACGACATCATCAGGTAAAGAGAACGGTACACGGACGATTTCCCTCCTCCCTTCTTCCACCAAGGGTAAGGAGAAAGCAGCCGTCCTCCCCAAAAAGGCTGTTCGGAATGTAAAGTCAAAGGCGAAGAAGGTGGAGGAAGAGTTGTTTTGTTCCTGTCGTGGTGTCGATGATGGAACCCCTATGGTTCAATGCGGAACTTGTGATGACTGGTTAGCACCCGTTCCTCTCCCTTCCCCACCCACCCATCCACTATCCCCCTTTCTCCCCTTTTCCACCTGGTGTTGATGCCCACCTTGTAGGTACCACTTTCGCTGTATCGAGCTCAGTGAAGACGACGCGAGTGAGATAAGTGAGTATCACAAAAAGTGTCCCTTTCTCATCGTTTTTCATCTGACTAAAACTCATAACAGAGGTGTATGTGTGCCCTTCGTGTCAGGAGAAGACCGGCCGGCGTACAGTGAGTAAGTATCAAACGCATTTTCGACAATGACGACGACGACCGATGCATTGCCACCCACTTTCTTTTTCCGTATTGTTGTACTCTTTCGTCTTGTAACAACCCATACCCCGTGTTCGTCGCGATACATCTTGGCACCGGTACGCTGCCATGTCAGCGTGTCCCCGCATGAGCTGCGCACCGGCGCTAGTTGCATATATCGTGTCTGAATCGATGTCAGCATGGTCGGACAAGCCTCGCCCACCCGTACAAATGCATATGTAATGTGAGACACTACACACATCGTGACCTACAGGCGCAGGCGGTTCTGGCCATTTTTCCCCCCGTCCCCTATTTTACATCTCGGTCCTTTTTTTTCTTTTTCGCTCCTTGTGTTGTGAGAGTGAGTAGTGCTGACTCAAAGTTTGATAGTGGAATGGGAGGGGTCCGACGCGCTTGAACCCATTGAGGAAGCTACAAAACAAGAACCACTAACAACGACGACAGAAGATATCACGACGCAGACGGAACGGGCGGAGAAGCCAGCTCAGGCGGAGGAGTCGGAGGAGTCGGAGACGGAATTGAAGAAGCGGCCGCCGCCTGCGGAGGTGTCCGAATCCAGTGACGACGGGAGTGGCGACGAGTATGTGGATCGTGCTGAGGAGGACTCGGGGATTAGGCTTAGACGTAAGGTGCGTCCATCCTGTGTTGTGTGAATCACGGAGGCAACCACGTTGCTCACGAAAGACACTCTAGCGACAGCACCCAAGCAGCCGGCGCATCGCCGCGCTGTCGTCCTCCGACTCTGAAGAAGAGGACGATAAGAAAAAGTCCGCTTCGACTGGTGTGAGTGCTAGGCGGGCGAGCGTCGCCAAGAGGGTATCTCTGTCGCCGCAGTTGGGCACGCTCAAGCGCAAGCAATCCACCAGCGTCGCAGCTACACCGAGCGCGGCGAAGCGCAAGCGTGCCGAGTCGAACGCAGCTGCGACGGAGGATGCCGCGCGCAAGTACTGTCTCGGCAAGTATACTGAGATGTTCACGGCCATCTTTATGCAGTATCCATACGTACAACAAGAAGACCACGCGGAGGAGGGTGAGACCGGGGAACGAAAGCCGACGATAGAAAGAAAACCTGAGGAGCTGACCGAGGAGGAGAAGGCAAAACTACGGGAGCGTGCCACAGCATTCGCGGCGGAAGTGGAGCAAGCGGTGTTTGATACGTATGCGGAGCCGGATAAGTACGGCAAACCAAGTGCAAGCGCGAAATACAAGTACGTTTTCCCTCTCAGTTAACTGCGCACTGTATTGATGACATTTGATTTTACAGGGAGCGATTCCGTACGCTTACCTTCAACTTGCAGCAGTCCGACCGGGTCGCGCTACACAAGCGTATCTCGTCCGGACAAGTTGTGCCTGTCATCCTGTCGTCTATGTCTTCGACAGAACTCGCGTCGCAAGAACAGCAAGAGTCGATCAAGCAGGCCGAGCAGGACGCCCTCGAACATTCCATCCTGACCAAGACGACCGTCCCACGTGCCAAGATCACGCACAAGGGCCTGCAGGATATTGAGGATGTCAACGAGGACTCTGCCGTCGCCAAGCAGCGCGAGCGTGAACTTGAGATGGCCGACCAGGAACGCGAGCGGGAGCGGGAGCGCCTTGCCCGGCTTCGCACCGTCCAGCTGCAGACGCAACCGCATTCCAATCCACCCTCTGCATCTGTCCCACCTGAATCCCCCGTCGTACCTAATTCTGCTGGTGGTGCCGCGTCGGTGTCCTGGGGTCCACCGCCGCCTCCCGTACAACCGGTTCAAGCGTCCGACTTTGCGCACGCGGTCGACCCGGAGCTCAACCTGGGTGACTTTATCCACATGGATGATGAGCCGCCAGAATCCGGACACGCTCCTTCTGTGACGCCTGACGTGTCTATGCCCTCAGAGTCGTCGGTGGTTGGACAGGGGCAAAGGCAACAACAACAACCACAACCAGAGAAAGGGCAATCGACGACGCCGATCACAGGGATCTCACCGTTTGCTCCAAACCAACCGGATATGCCGCCGCGTGCATCTTTCGATCTGAACGCGCTGTGGTCTGCACCGCAGCCGCAGCCGCCTCCTGAACCGCAACAAGAGGGTAGTAGTGAAAGTGGTGGTGCTTCGGCGGAGGGGAATGAAGGCGGAGATGCGATGGACCTGGGCACACCTCCTAATGAAGAGGATAGATTGGGTGGCGCTGATGAACCAACATCTGTGACAGAGCCTGAACAGGGTGTAGAAGGGGACGATCTCGACTTTGCCATGTTCTTGGGTCAAGAGGAAGAAAAGGAGAAAGAGAAGGGCTTGATCGAGGAGTCGTCTTCTCAACCAGATCCACAGATCGTCTTTCAATCTTTACCTCGAGTTTGGAATGGGATCGTGAGTTTCCGGTTTTAAACACTTTTGGCCTTCCCTAACCCTTCTTGTGCAGATCAGCATGCCAATCGATTCGTCGGTACAACAAGAACTGAGAGTAGATGCCCGTCAGATCGGCGGTCGTAGTCTCCCGTTCGATTCATCACTCTGGCGAACTCTTTTCCCACTTGATCACCTCAGAATCGACGGTCGGGTAGCTGTCAATAGTTCGGCGCAGTATCTGCTCTCTTCGAGGCTCAACTCGGCCAAAGAACTCATCGCTGTCGCTTGGACCCCCGTTTCAGATCCCGATATGGCCGCACTTAAAACCATCTCGAGCTTTCTCATCCACAAGGAGTGAGTCTTGTTTTTCATTTCCTTGCTTCTTTTAATAACGAATTTTAAAAAAAAGTCGACATGGATTGATATTCCCTTGGGGCTCTAGAGGACGAGACTGGGGCCGAGAACTCTACGTCATCCCTTTACTCAGTTCCCACCCTCTTCCAGAGTATATCGAACTCCTCGACGACCTTCATCTTCCCAAGACCCGGAATGCAGACTGCCTCGTTGGTATCTGGGTCCTCAACCGCGGCAAACTCTCTGTGCAGCCCCCACCACCGTCAGCGCCAACGCCAATCTTCCCTCCCCCGCAATCCGCACCTGCAGGTCAGCTACCCCTGTTCACGTTACCACAAGGTCAACAAACGTCTGTCCTGCCACCTGCTTTGGCATCTGCTCTCGCGAGCATCATGCCGCCCGGCGCAATGCTGCCCAACACGGCACCGGCGGCTCTTGCAGCCGCACTCTCTCATCTCCCCACCGTACCACCAACTGTCCCAAACGTTCCTACGCTAACATCTCTACCCATGCCACCACCATCCACAGCAGACCTGGCAGCGCAGGTCGCGTCGCTCACGCCAGACCAGATTCAGGCGATCATGCACACACTGCAGCAACAACAAGCACAACCACCGTCTACCTCCGCGCAGCCAACACAGCCTCCTCCAGCATCGGTTCCTGTTCCTCCACCGCAATCATCCCAGCCGCCGACGTTAACGCCTCTGCCTGTACCTGGGCAAGCGCTATCTTGGGCCGCGCAGGCACCGCCCCCGCCGATATCCGTGCAGAAACCGTTTGGCGGGTATGATGAGCGCGAGCATCGTGGTGGTGGTGGTGGGGCGCGTCGTGGTGGGTATTATGGACATGACGATGCACCGCGTGCGCGAGGACGTGGGGGAGGTAGTCGTAGAGGTGGTGGTGGTGGTGGTGATGGACGCGAAGATTCAAGAGGAGAGTATAATAGGCGCACGTCAGATGGAGGATGGAATGGGCGAAATGGGCGAGGGGGTGGAAGGGGTGGCTCTTCTGGGTCACCGGTTCGTCGGGAAGCACAGCAGCAGCAGCAGCCATACTGGAGGTGATGACTTCTTCTTTCGCTTTTTCATATTGCAGCAGTGCTTTGAGTTTTTTTTGTCTTACTTTATGTTTTTATGTCGTTTTCTCATATGTTATTTACAAATTTGTTTTTTTTTCTCTGCTTTACAAAGAATTTGTTGATGGTCCCATGGCGGGAATTCGGCCCGGAAGATCCGCTCGTCCCATTTTAAGTTTTAAGACTGATTACTGTTTGTTGAAACTTTACCACTTGGCTAACACGGTTGCCATCCGTGGTGACCCACGACTTTTTGGAATTGATCAGGACGGAACGGGCCTGTTTTTTTGAGTGACAAGCAAGTGAAAAATTTTCCAACCAATGGGTCATTTGATCACACTCGCGACGTGAGTAATACCCATCATCGCCAATTTTCTCGCCTTTTTTTAAATTTGTTACTCTTGCTTTGTTAGATGGTATACCCCTCTTCTATTTTAAAAAAAACAACTCACAAAATGAAATAAAAATAGCTCGTTGAATCAATGGGCGATGGATTTCCAGGTCTGTCCGTATTATCGTTGTTGTTGTTGTTGTTGTTGTTTGTCTCTCAACCATTCAAAACCATTTTTATTTTTGTGAAGGGAAATTTAGAACGTATACTTGAAAGTATCGTCGTTGCCAAAGCTCGGGGTGCGACCGTGCGCGTCGGACCTGAGCTCGAAATTCCAGGATATGGTTGTTTGGATCATTTTCTTGAGGGTGAGCCAAAACGTTGTCCCATTTCCATCATCACGGCCTATATATATATATTTTTAAAGGCGACACGGTGTTGCACTCGTGGGAAGTGCTCGCAAACATACTTTCTTCCGAAAAGACGCGAGGCATCCTCTGCGACATCGGGATGTAAGTGTTTTTTAAAAACCTCACCTTTTTTTTCTCCCCTCCACAACCACCACCACACAACTGGTAATTGGTTGATCGGTTGTCTTGTCATTGCCTTTTTTTTTTTTAAATTTATTCAATTCAATTCTTTTTGAGCTCAGGCCGGTGATGCACAAGAATGTGATATACAACTGTCGGGTGATCGTGCACGACGGCAAGATCTTGCTCATCCGGCCCAAGATGTGGCTAGCGAATGATGGCAATTATCGCGAGTTGCGAT
>WTXI01000288.1:0-46043 GCA_022376515.1 Lactifluus volemus
TCACTACCTCATCATACACGCATTGAAATGCAACGTGCATGTGTCTTTGTTCTTGGCCTTCTACTCGTTGCTGCAACCTACTGCTCCCCGGATACTGGAATACTCCCTGAAGTGGACTGTCGACGTTGTTTTCACACACAAGCTCACATGACCTAGCCTCCGCCTACGGTAATATCAAACCGACTCGGACGGCGATCAACAATAACCACTGCCGTTTCTCACCACTGCATCTCCAGCCGTCCGCCAGGGCTCAAATTATGTCAACTGGCTGGCAGATTCCGCAGTCGTGGGGGCTCTACCTTATTTGTCGATGAACCTAGGCGCCGCGTAGGACGCATCTCAGAGGCAAAAGGCCCGGGGCTGGTGCACACGCTAGCACTCTGTGGCTATCTCGCTGTGCTTGCGAGATGGGAAAATAATAATTTTGTTCTGTTAGTACGGCGTGAGCAAGTCCTGCCCATGCAATGTAAACAGCCGCATGATTCGGGTTATGCCGCGCGGGCTTTTAATTGTGCTGAAACGCGAGCGACGAAGAAAAAATATATAAAGTAGTACAATAAAATAACGTCTCAGCCATAAGAATGCTGTGGTGTCCTCGACACGTAGCTCGTGAGGTGCCTTACAAGAAGACGTCTTCAGGAAGTTAAAATCGTAGTGCAAAAAATGTTTCAAATGACCTTGCCTTGTCACTGCCAATTTCAAAGAAGGATAGCTGACCAAGACGCTTATCGGCCCAAAAATCTATTGCCCACTCCCGTATTATAGCATACAGACCGTGAAAATCTGAGACCCTTTGTCTCCATTTTCGCAGCTGCCGATGACATAGTAGATGTCCGGTCACATCGGTCTGACCCTCGCACGGCAAAATCGAGTTCAACTCGGAGTTCACACAGCGGCCTGGGTCCTTGATAACTTATTAATAATCGTCCCACGTGATCAATCGTTAGTACTATTGTCGGTTATGGGTTGAGGGGACGACTATTCGCGAGGGGGAAGCGGGGCGAACGCGGGGACGATAACGAGGGAACGAAGGGGTCAGGTTCGATACATTCAACTTTGGAGCACTTTGGCTCGTATTTAATACAAGTTAGCTACTTTGTTTTGTACTTATTTTGAAGAGGAAAAGTGGATAGACATAATCACAAGCTTGAAATAAGCAAAACGCAAAAAGCACTCGAAAAATCGAGTGGGGAATTATATCACGAGAAAAGAGGAAAAATACCCTATTGAGGGTGATGCGCGCGGCTGCGCTCGTTTTCGAAAAGAAATGACGATGAGTGGGGGAAAGTGGAGAACGATGAGCGATGCTATGATGCATACGCTCGCTTGTATCGTACAAAAACGAGCCCCGGAAAATTAACAAACTGATCAGATAATCCACACAACAAGATCGAAACGAAACATGCCCCAATCGAAAATTCACGCGATTGATGCATCGTTCTCGTGGTCGGTGTCGGCGCGTTCGTGTCGCGGTTGATCGATGGGGTTGGTGGCGCGGTCGGAATCGAGATCGCGACCGCCGTAATCGATATTACAACAGTCCCCCTCAAGCGTGACAGGAGCGCGATGGAGACCCAGACCCAGACAGTGCATCTTCACCTTCCAGTAAGGTAGGGCTTTGGTAAAGATGTCCGCTGTCATGTCTTCAGTAGGGCAGTAGGTCATTTTAATACTACCCGTAGATATCACTTGTCGAATAAAGTGATATCTGATGTCAATGTGTTTGGTGCGCGCGTGGTAGTTGTCGTTGGTGATGAGTTTGATCGCGGCTTGATTGTCGCAGTAGAGGGTGGTCGGTGCGAGTACTGGAGGGATAATTTCACTGATAAGATGTCGGAGCCAAATGGCTTCTTTTGCGGCGTGCGTCGCGGCGACATATTCGGCTTCAGCTGTCGAGAGCGTAACGAGCTCCTGCTTGCGAGATCGCCAAGATATGGCGCCACCGTCGATCATGAACGCGTAACCAGAGATCGCGTGTCGATGGGGTTGCGACGCTCCGTCTGCATCTGTGAAACCAGCTAAATCATGATACTCAGTACCATAAGTAAGTTGTGAGCTTTTTGTGCCGATGAGATAGCGAAAAATTCGCTTCACGGCCTGCCAATGAAGTTGGCTGGGGTTTTCCAAAAATTGTGACAGCATCGACACCGCAAAAGCGATGTCGGGTCGAGTGGCTACGGCAGCATACATCAAGCTGCCGATCGCCTCCCGATAAGGCACGTCGCTCATTGTTGTTGCATCGGCGAGATCGTCTTGCTTTGAATAAGTTGTGTTCGCAACCATCGGCGTTCGCTGTGGCTTCGCGTCGCTTAGATTAAAGCGCGCGATAATCGTGTTGAGGTAAGCTTCTTGCGAAAGCGAGATGGTGCGCGCAAAACGATCTCGGGTGATCTTGATACCGAGGAGCCAGTGAATAGGCCCCAGGTCGGTAAGCGAATATTGAGCATTGATTTTCTTCTTGTAGTCGACGATGAGCTGTGATGAACTGCCTGTCAAAACGCAGTCATCGACGTGCACGGCCAGTATGAGAATGTCACACTGCGCGCGTAGATAAAAAACGCCCGGGTCGGCTTTGCTAACGCGAAAACCGATTTTAGTAAGGGCGCTCGACAATGTATCATACCATCGTCGTCCGGCTTGTTTCAAGCCGTAGAGGGATTTCTTGAGGTGTTTGACGTGTTCATCCTCGTGTTCGTAACCGGGCGGCGCTTGCATGTAGATGTCTTCATCGTCTCCGAGTTCCCCGTTGAGATATGCGCCGATGAAATCAAAAGTTTCGATATCCCAATCGTAGCGCGCCGCGAACGCTAGAATCGTTCGAATGCTGGCGAGTTTCGCTACGGGCGAATAAGTATCGAAATAATCGATTCCGTAGACTTGTGTGAAGCCTCGCGCAACGAGGCGCGCTTTGTACTTCTCGATCGTGCCGTCGGCCTTCCTTTTGATGCGAAAAACCCACTTCGAGCTGACGATATTCTTGCCTTGAGGACGCGGAACCGTTTCCCAAGTTCCGGCCTGCTCGAGAGTCGCGATTTCGCGATCCATGGCCTCCTTCCAAAGAGGCCAATCGGGGCGTGCTTGCGCTTCGCGCAGCGTCTTCGGATCACCCTCGGTTTCGAAAACGGCGGCGGTAGCGGCGGATTCGAGTACGGAGAAGACAAACTCAGTGGCTATGGCACTGGAATCTTCATCTCCTGCTGTATCGAAAGACTGATCAGCAGAGGAAGTGTGCCTTTCATAAGCTTCTTGAAAATTTGGATGCATCCACCTAAGTGCTGAAGGAGGGATGCTCCCCTCAGCAGTACCTTCCCCAGCTATCAGCCGCTTGATGTAGTCCGAGGGTTTAACCACGCGACTTGATTTTCGCGTTGGTAACTCGGGCGGCTCGGGTGGCAAAGCTGATATCTTGGTTTTGCCCTTCCGAGGCGCGGGTGGTGGTGCGACTGACGGCATCGAAGTGGTGGTGGAAAGTGGCGTAAGTGGTGATGGCGGAATGGACGGTTGTGGTGCGTCTTCAGCTTCGGGCGTTGATGGTGACGGCGGGGCGGTGACGGGCTTAGGCGTCGTCGGTCGTAGCAGCGGGGGAACTTGAGGCGTCGGTGCTGGCTGCGCAGGTGGTGCAGGTGGTGGGGCCATGATTTGCTGGGGCGGTACGCTCGCGGCTTGTCCGGGCTGCAGCTGTGAGGGCGCGTAGACAGTCGCGGTGTCGCTGATAAGCTTGACATCGCGCTCGATCGATATCTTGCTTTGTTCCGGCCAATAAATTCTGTGGGCGTGAGGAGACTCTCTATCGTACCCCACCCATCGTGCTTTGACTCCGCGTGCCTGCAACTTGGACCCCTTGGAGATGTGGACCCATACGGGTTGTCCCCATTCGGGTACGCCCGCTATGTTCGGTTTTATGCCTGTAAGGCGCTCCAATGGGGTGACGTCCCCAAGCACGCGGGTCGAGCTCCTGTTTTTAAGCCAGACAGCATGCTGAACAGCTTCTCCCCAAAGATATTCGGGGAGACCTGACTGGTGGAGCATCGCACGTACCCTTTCCATGAGTCTCCTATTGAGCGCCTCTGCTACTCCGTTATGTTGCGGAGTGTCGTGTGTCGTAAGCCGTCGTTCGGTCCCCTGTTCCTGCAAGAATTTGGTGAATTCGTTTCCGGTGAATTCGCCACCGCGGTCGGATCGAAGTCGTTTGATCGCGACGCTGTGCTGCGTCTGCGCCCAGTTCGCGTACGCCTTGTAAGCCGCGAGCGTATCGCTCTTCTTCTTGAGTGTCTCGATAACGGTGAATCGCGAGAAGTCGTCCGTGAAAGTGACGTAGTATGGGCATCGCGAGAGAGTGGTCGTTCTAGAAGGCCCCCAGAGGTCAGAGTGTATCTCCTCACCGAAAGCGCTGGCTTGTCCCCCTGTCCGTTCGCTCTTGATTGGCTTGCGAGTTGTCTTGGCATGTTCACACGACTCGCAGTAGAAGGGGGAAGTGTTATGGACTGACACGTGTTTGCTGACTCATACTATACATTTTCGGACTGCTGACTCATTTCTGATGACCCCCTTGCTTATGCGAATGGACTGCCGATCGCTTTGTTTCAGATCGCTTACTTATTTCTCTCACGATACAGCCTCACACAGCACCGTACAGCCTCAAGCAACAGCCACATGCACAGGATGACTCGCTGATTCCTGAAACATGTTTCAAACCCTGAAAGCTGTACGAAGGTCACAGCCCCTACAGCTGTGCACATAGCCTCGTCTTCTTATATATAAACCCTGTACTTTCTACCTAGAGACCTTAAGTCTCAGTTTTGTTTCGCAATCCAAGTCCTTCTATCTATTAGAACCTTGTCTTGCCTAGAAGCATTCGACCTGAGAGAACCCTCTTGACATCACTCTTCACGACTTCTTGACACTTTGGTCTCAACCCTGAGCCCAAAGCCCTTGACCTCTGAAACGCTCTTGACTTAGTCGTTTACTAAGTCTCGTCTTTATCGAACCTTTGATCTTGACTTGCACGTCTTGCAAGTCTAGTTCTTGACTTCACGAACGAACGTACACTTCGTACAAAGGTCCCACTTGGAACCTTAACACAAACTGAGACTTCCTACTCTCACATTTGTGAACGAACGAACGAACCATGTCAGACAGCTCTAGAGGCAGTCCATATGGTAGATTCACCGCGTTAGCCGAAGAATCTCCTGAACAAAATCGCCCTACACAAGGCGATGACGACGATGACGAAACCCTTGCGCAGGCCGCTGGGACTAGACTTCGCGCCCACTCCCACACTCCTATGATTTCACTTGAACAAGCAATTGAACAAGTAAAACAACCCTCTGACTCTGGAAGTGGCGAAGAACCGAACTACAATATAGCCATGGACCTCTTACCAGAGAGTCCTACTGACGAACAGCTTGAGCAAATGAGAAAAATATTTGCTAAGCAACTGACGCCTGAACCAGTACCCGACCCAAACGCCCCGCTCACTCCTAAAGAACTCCTCGCCCTAAACACTATATTCAAATCCAAGGCTCCTGCCTCCACAAGTACCTCACCAATCCAATCCCTCGCAGCACGAGCTTTTCATGCAGCAGCACAAGGAGTTGCAGGCTATGCCCTACTCCCCCCCTTCCAAATCGCCTCAGCAACCGCTACAGTGACACCCACCGCTTCAGCCCTCTTTTCCCAACCCAAAGGAAAAGGAAAGAAAACTTCCACTACGGCAAGCGGTAGCGGAGCAATCTTCAGCGGCAGCAGAGGAGGTGGAGGAGGCGGTTCTCCTGGAGGTGGAGGAGGTAGCGGTGGTGGAGGAGGAGGAGGAGCACCTGGTAGTCCTGGAGGAGGTGGAGGAGGTGGAGGCGGAGCAGCACCAGCAGCTCCCCTTCAACAAGGCCAAGGCTTTGCCCAAATCCCCGCTGCTGGAGGAGGGTTAATGGGGATTCCCCCAAAACCCTTTGATGGAAATAGATCGCGATCGAAACGATTCATGGAAATCTTCGAAAATTACCGAAGATTAAACCAAGGAAACTCCGGAATGTCAAACCCTGCAAACCGAATCCTCATGTTCACTACGTTTATGTCTGGACCACGTTGTGAAGGTTGGGCCCAAGCACGTCTTAACTCCCTGGGAGGATACCTAGACCGTGGAGGAGACCCAAACGACCTGGACCTTTGGGTTGGTTTCAAACAAAGGTTCCTTAATGATTTCCGAGATGCCGCCGCAAAAGAAGATGCCCTTACAAAGTTTGCGAAACTTCGGATGGTCGGAGACGAACTAGACGATTACACTACTTCGTTCAACGACCTTCTTGAAGAAGCAGGCTTTGAAGCCGACGCTCAAGGCACTATCATTCAATATCGCGCTGGTCTCAAAGAAGCCCTTCACATGACCATCATGAATCGCGAATGGCCAAAACCAGAAACTCTTGCGGACTGGCAAGAAGCAGCACGAAAACACTCAGCCGCCTGGACAGAACAAAAATTGTTCAGAGAACTACATGGTGGCGGATCACTAGGACGTATTACTCAATTACTCGGTAATACGCGAGGACAACAACAACAACGACGTCCTCAACAACCACCACGCCCAACCACACGTCCACAACGCAATCCCGACGCTATGGATGTAGACGTCACTGTTACCCAAAACAACCGTACCCCTGATCCTGATCGTGAACGCCTCATAAGAGAAGGACGTTGCTTCTATTGCAAAGAACAGGGCCACCTCTCTCGAGAATGTCCTGTTAAGAAGAAACTGTCACGGTTCGCAGGGACCGTGGCTCGAAGTGAGCTTCGTTCCGGTTGGCTATTTGCTGTGGCGAGTCGGACAAGACTAGCAACACCAAATAGTCGGTTCTAGAACGCGCAGGCAAGGTCCAACAAGGAGTAGACTTGACTGTGCGAACTCTCGGGGTTCGTATCGCGTGAGGCGGTTAATACGGGCCGGCGCACGCGATGGTCGGAGTTACCGTTCCTAAAGAGGATAGACGGTGGCAGATGGGTTAATGACGATGTGTAGGTTCAACCGCAACACGGGCGCGAGTGTATTTGGAATGCAAGGGAGTCTCGCCTTCCAAGGACACTCGTGTGAGGTTGAACTAAGGTCTGTGACGCGGACGCGGGGTGAGAAGTGAGACTACTTCTCACAGCGCGTTCGTATTAGGGTTCAGGCGTCTGGGAACTTGTTACAAGGAAATGGAACAAGTTCACAGATGTCTGATCGTGGCGCGAAGTACCTGGATCAAGGTACGAAGAGGGGATTCACAAGAAGAGAGGAGGAGATGCGATGCGAGTGTGAGCAGGAGACAATGAACTGCGATTCTAGACGAAGCTGAAGCTGGGGCTTTAGCTCGTCTACAGGGCCCTATTTATGCGTACAGAGGGCCAGCCAACTATCCTACAAAGGTCACAGTACAGTAGCGAAGTCAAGACTATTGACTAAGGACCTGAGTCAGTTCTGATGACTCAAGAACTGACTCAGTGCGCCTGACTCAAGATCTGAGTCAAGAACGCTGACTCAAGATTTGAGTCATGATCCCTGAGTCAAATACACGTCCAAAACGGCAACGCACAGCCCCTAGAAGCGGAACAGAAGGGGCTGGCCAAGGAAAGGGATCCTAGGTCACAACACAAGTCGAAAACCAGACGGAAAACAGTAAGAAATGGGCCGGGCGGCCCGCATAACCGTAACAGAAACGAAGCGCCAATGCTACCGGCACTACACGCGCTCGTGTTACTGAAACATCCGAAGTAACAACGAACCCCACTCCTACTCCTTCTAAAGAACTTTCGAACGCGGAAGTCGCTAAAGCTCTCAAAGCCATGTCTGATGACGAACGTGGCAAACTTGCCGAATTCCTTTCTCAAGATCCGTCTTTTTAAAGGGCTCTGATCTCGCCGCCTGGATCCGAGCCTTAGTACCGAATAGCTTGTATTTAAATGCCATTTCATCAATGGAAGTTCCCATTATTTATTCAAGCTATAACGGCGGAACCAAAGAAGACAAAGCACTTGTCGATAGTGGCGCTACCAGTAATTTTATCGACCATCGAACGGCAGAAAGATGGCAACTAGGAACAAAAGATCTAGAAAAACCAATCCAGATCTTTAACGTCGACGGAACAGAAAACAAATTAGGACGAGTCATGAAGTTTTCTACCTTACGTATCCGTATGGGAAAACTAGAAGAATTACAAAACTTCTTCATCACGGACCTGGGCATGGACCGCGTCATCCTCGGATACCCATGGCTAGAAACATTCAATCCACGACTCAATTGGAAAAACCGAACCCTAGACGATGAAAACCCAAAAATTTGCCTCGAATCTCAATATTATCACGCAGCAGTTGCCCTCAAAAAAAAGGCTCGAGTTTTACTTGCACGAGCCCTAGAACCTGCTGGAAAATCCCAAGAATGGGCTATTGCAGATACTGAACGATGCACGGCTTCCAGCGCTGCTGTTCAAGGGATACCCCTTGAATACCAGCGTCATGCCTTCATCTTCGACGAAGAAGCAGCAAAACGCTTCCCTCCTAGCCGAGGAAAATTTGACATGGAGATAAAGTTAAAACCAGACGCACCCGACATCATTAATTGTAAAGTTTACCCACTGACTGAAGAAGGGAAGGAAATTACAAAGAAATTCCTCAAAGAACATCAGGAGAAAGGCTATATCGAGCAAACGGACTCCCCTTGGTCTTCGCCTTGGTTCCTCATCCCTAAAGCGGACGGAAGTTCTAGACCAGTTCAAGATTATTGACGCGTCAATGAACATACTATTCCCGACGTCTACCCTCTCCCCCGCATCGAAAATCTTCTAGAACAACTCCATGGCATGCGATATTTCACTACCCTTGACATCCGATGGGGGTACCACAATATTCGCATCAAAGACGAAGACCAATGGAAAGCCGCCTTTAAAACCCCCTATGGTCTTTTTAAGCCTAAAGTAATGTTCTTTGGACTACGAAACTCACCAGCGGTCTTCCAAAGATTCATGGATGCCGCCTTCGCCGACCTTGTCAACAAATACCCAGGACGCATTCTAATCTATATGGACGACGTCCTCATTTGTTCCGACAATCTGGAAGAGCTGCGAGAAATCACTCACGCAGTTCTCACACACGCCCGTGAACTATCCCTATTCTTCAAAGCGTCAAAATGCCACTTTGAGAAAGAACAAGTCAAATACCTTGGTATTGAAGTCCGTGATGGGAAGATAACAATCGACCCAACAAAAAGAAACGGTCTAGCCAATTGGCCCACCGTCCTTACAAAAGTAGAAGACGTCAGAAGCACCCTTGGCGTCCTCGGTTTTCAACGACCCTTCATCCGTGGCTTTGCCGACATTGCGCGCCCCATTACTGCACTTCTAAAGAAGGGGGTGAAGTTCGATTGGACCGATGAGTGCAGTAATGCCTTAAAAATTTTACTCCAACGCGTACAAGAAGACCCAGTCCTATACCGACCTGACTACTCAAAACCCTTTGAACTCGAAGTAGATGCCTCCCAATATGCCACTGGGGCAGTCCTACTTCAAAGAGACAAAGATAACAAACCAAGAGCAGTCGGTTATGACTCACACACCTTCAACGCTGCGGAAAGAAACTACCCAGTCTATGACCGCGAACTCTTAGCAGTCGTCAGAGGACTCCTTCGATGGGAACACGTGCTGTTATCTTCACCATTCCCGATCAAAGTATACACTGACCACAACAACCTCCGATTTTATCGATCACCACGAAACATTGCACGAAGAGTGGCGCGCTACCTGAGCAAGTTAGCAGAGTTTAACTTTGAACTCATCCACAAACCTGGCGCTACAAATCGTGCCGACGCCCTGTCACGACACCCCGCCATTCCCAAAGGCGATGATGACAATGAAGACGTCGTAGTGTTACCGGACAAGCTCTTTATCCAAGCAATGGAACTACACTCCATTGAAGAGCGTGTTTGGATAGCACAAAAAGAAAAAGACGACCTTATGAAACAATGGGCAGAGGAACATCAGTTAGAGCAAGACCACAAGGGACAGTGGTGGAAAGCGGACGCTCCAGTAGTCCCTGAGAATGACCAACTGAAGAAAGATATACTCTGGCGTTATCATGACCATCAGCTTGCTGGCCATCCAGGTATCGCCAATACCATGATAGAAGTTTTCCATAACTTCTGGTGGCCCGGACTCAAGCAGTATGTCACCCAATACGTCAAGGGATGCGCCACATGCCAGTCAACGAAACCCCTTACCCATCGCCCAAAACCCCCTATCGCTCCCATCGAACCACGAGAACAGGAAACATCCAATGTTCCTTTCCAAGTCGTGGCGATGGACCTTATCACGGATCTTCCCGAGTCACATGGATATGATTCCATTCTTACAATTGTTGATCACGATTGCACTAAAGCTGCCGTCTTCTTACCGTGTACAAAAAAAATCACCACGGAAGAAGTTATCGACTTATACATCTCCAATGTTTTTCCGAATTACGGCATTCCCCGAAGAATCATCTCTGATAGAGATCCCCGCTTCACATCACACCTAGCCACGGGGCTCTGCCAGAAGCTCAAGATATCACAAAATATCAGTACTGCCTATCACCCTCAAACGGACGGTCAATCGGAAAGGAGCAACCAACGAGTAGAACAATATCTCCGCATTTACGGCAATGACTACATGAATGACTGGTCCACGCTCCTACCCATGGCCCAGTTCGTCCACAACTCATGGCCAAACGCCACAACCGGATTTACTCCGTATGAACTTCTCATCGGATACACCCCTCTCGTCACAACCTCTCGGATCACAAGCCATCTACCCTATGTCAACAAAAGATCCGAAGAACTCAAAAACATCCGAGAAAAGGCCCGATCAGCAATGAAACATGCACAAACCCTCCTTCACAAACGCACAGAACATAAGAAGGGTCAACGCCACTACCGAAAATACGCCGTAGGAGAGAAGGTCTGGCTCGAAGGTACCAATCTCAAAATGACGCACCTTAGCAGCAAGCTAGCTCCGAAACGTTACGGACCTTTTACAATCACCAAAGTCATATCACCGGTAGTAGTACGCCTCAAACTCCCAGATCGATGGCAGATTCATGATGTGTTTCACACATCACTAATCGCTCCCTATACGGAAACACCCGAATATGGTCCGAATTTCGAACAACCTGCACCGGAACTTGTAGACGGAGAAGAGGAGTACGAAGTAGAAGCTGTTCTAGGGTCCAGACGTATCGGACCAAAGAACAAGACGAGACTCCAATATCTCCTAAAGTGGAAAGGCTATTCCGCCGCACACAACACATGGGAACCAGCTGAGAATGTTGATGCCCCAGAACTACTCACAGCCTTTTACAAAGCTCAACCAAAAGCTATAAGAACCCTCTTGCTTCAGCAAGAAACGACATCACCAACTTTCATCCCCACAACCACCACCACCACACCACCACTACCTACTTCCCTCATAGTTCGACGTATGCAACATGTCCCAGCCCAATATGACCTACCCGCACCACGTCCCATCCGCCCGGTCCACCCATCGTCCCTCATCTACCAATCATCGTTCGGCCTCTCCACCGTTTATCCAAGTGAGCTATACACGGCGTCCGAGAAACCGATCCCCGACCCCCGTTCTCCCACCTTATACCCACGAATTACCCCGCTCGACGACGCCCTTAGAGAATCGCTCTTCCAGGCCTGCGAGTTCGCAGCCTGGGCCATACAGCAACCCAAACCGACGAGTTCGCTTTGGGACTACCTCACACCTACCTCCGACCACCCGCGGTCCCCACTCCCCATCCTCGCATCGCCAACGTGGCACGAGAACCTCCCCGATTTTGGTGGACTCCCGGGGAGCGACGCCACCCCCTCCCCGCCAAACAACCAACTACCCTCCCTACCAAGCTCACTGGCCTCTAACGTCCGCAACTCGCCCACCTCATCTGTCTCCCCTATCCAGGACGACGAACTCGGATGGGCATTTGATAATGACGGCAACGTTGACGACGACGAGTGGCCAAGGAGTCCAGTTCATGACGGCACGCGTTCCCTTCACTGCACGACTTGCATGGAACGGGTCGTCAATAGTAGCAGTGGAACCGCCGCTGATAGTGCCGCAGCCAGGGTCACGCACACGCCCTATTGTGGTCGATGCAAGCGACGAAACCCCGGGCACCTCTACATCGAGTGCCCCCTCCACGACTGGTGCGAGTGGTGCGCTGACTACGGCCATCCAGGCCCTTCGTGTCATGAACCCCACCAGCAATGCAAGTTCGGAGACTCTTGTAGAGTCCCCTTAGAACACCCTCACTGGCATTGGTCGTGCCCTTACACCAATGACAAGAAGGCTTACCTTTGGTATGGCCACGGTGTCGATCGCTCCACGTCTGGCTGGATCAACGCGGAGATGAGTGACTGGGACTACACTGCTGACCGTGAGTAGACGCAGGTGGGACTGCGCCTTAGACGGGGGATGGTGTTATGGACTGACACGTGTTTGCTGACTCATACTATACATTTTCGGACTGCTGACTCATTTCTGATGACCCCCTTGCTTATGCGAATGGACTGCCGATCGCTTTGTTTCAGATCGCTTACTTATTTCTCTCACGATACAGCCTCACACAGCACCGTACAGCCTCAAGCAACAGCCACATGCACAGGATGACTCGCTGATTCCTGAAACATGTTTCAAACCCTGAAAGCTGTACGAAGGTCACAGCCCCTACGGCTGTGCACATAGCCTCGTCTTCTTATATATAAACCCTGTACTTTCTACCTAGAGACCTTAAGTCTCAGTTTTGTTTCGCAATCCAAGTCCTTCTATCTATTAGAACCTTGTCTTGCCTAGAAGCATTCGACCTGAGAGAACCCTCTTGACATCACTCTTCACGACTTCTTGACACTTTGGTCTCAACCCTGAGCCCAAAGCCCTTGACCTCTGAAACGCTCTTGACTTAGTCGTTTACTAAGTCTCGTCTTTATCGAACCTTTGATCTTGACTTGCACGTCTTGCAAGTCTAGTTCTTGACTTCACGAACGAACGTACACTTCGTACAAAGGTCCCACTTGGAACCTTAACAGGAAGAGTCTTCAATTAATTCCACGCCTTCGACGGCGTGGTGACGGATGAGCGAACGGATGGAGTCCGCTGACGTGTGCCCCAAACGCCTATGGAGCGTGGGAAGAGTTACTCTTTCGAGCACCTCGGCCGCGTTCAACTCGTCGTGCTGGACTCGATACAGCCCGTTCGTGTTCTTCGGTATGCACCCGATTATGTCTCCTTTTTGATTTTTGATTTCGCAAAAATCACCTGCAAAAGATACAGTATTTCCAGCTTCTGCAATTTGACTTACTGACACAATGGTTACTCCAATATCAGGTGCATGAAGGGCGTCTCTTAACAGCACAGACGAAGTTGTCGCGCCGTTCGGCACATCTACTTGTAAGTCCCCAGCTCCTATGGCATAGAACAGACGCTTATCAGCGGTTTTTATAGCGCGCGGTTCGATGGAACGGTAAGAGATAAACTTGTCTCTGAAGGGAGACATGTGTCTCGAAGCTCCGGAGTCGTAGAGCTCTGTTTCGATCGGGGTACGTGAATCGATGAGCATAGCCATTGGCTCATCATCTTCTTCTTCAAACACAGTCCAGACGTATTCGATTTCGTCTTCTAGATCGGCGGCTTCGTTTTCATCCCCCGGGTCGACGACTGTCAAGTCATCGTCGTCGTCCACCGTCACCCAAGCTTCGAAGTCCTGCGATTGTTCTTCGGCTGTCGTGGCGCTGGCGTTCGAGCCGCGATTTCTGGGCCCTTGGCCCTCCTTTCCTCCACCTTTGGCCCAGCAATCGGCCTTGATGTGGCCGCGCTTCTTGCAATTGAAGCATTCGATATCGCATTTCTTGTTCTTCGGTTTCTGGGCCGATACTGCAAAGGATTCGTCGACGGGGTCGTTACCCCTCTTCACGATTCGTCTATTGTGCTCGTCTTGAGCCAATCTTGTCACTGTCGCCGCGGTAACGTCGTTGCCGCTGATGTCTGCGGCAGCCGCGATAGCGTTTATCACGCCCTCGTACGAATCGGGAAGCGATCCCAACAGAATAGAGGCATACTCCTCGTCTGTGATCGACTTCCCCATCGAGGCAAGTTGCTGGCGCAAGTCGGCCAGCCGATCGAAATGTAAGCGTATGTTTTCGTCTTCCTCACAACGGATACTGTGAATCTTCCTTCCCAGTTCCGTGAGGAGCGCTTTCGTACGAGCTTCGAAAAGCTTTCGCAGCTCGCTCCAGACGTCTTTAGCATTTGACTGCGTTTTGATTTGATTGAAGGCGGTGTCGGGTACCGACGCGGCAATCAGTTGCTTTACCGCGGCCTCGTCGAGTTGCCATCGCGCAGCGGGATCGAGGCCACCAATGACTCCAGCGGTTTGATATGCAGGGGTGATGGAGTCATGAAGTAGATGGTCTTGCCATCCGCGTGAGTCGATCGCCCAGGTCATGCGATCGCGATACGTGACCCAGTTGGAACCATCACCTGCCAACTTGGTGATGCTAAGCTTCGTGTCGTCGCCCATATCGATGTTAGAGTATTTAGATGAATAGTAAAGATGATTTAAAGTAAGGCAGCGTCAGGGCCCATAACCTATTGTCGGTTATGGGTTGAGGGGACGACTATTCGCGAGGGGGAAGCGGGGCGAACGCGGGGACGATAACGAGGGAACGAAGGGGTCAGGTTCGATACATTCAACTTTGGAGCACTTTGGCTCGTATTTAATACAAGTTAGCTACTTTGTTTTGTACTTATTTTGAAGAGGAAAAGTGGATAGACATAATCACAAGCTTGAAATAAGCAAAACGCAAAAAGCACTCGAAAAATCGAGTGGGGAATTATATCACGAGAAAAGAGGAAAAATACCCTATTGAGGGTGATGCGCGCGGCTGCGCTCGTTTTCGAAAAGAAATGACGATGAGTGGGGGAAAGTGGAGAACGATGAGCGATGCTATGATGCATACGCTCGCTTGTATCGTACAAAAACGAGCCCCGGAAAATTAACAAACTGATCAGATAATCCACACAACAAGATCGAAACGAAACATGCCCCAATCGAAAATTCACGCGATTGATGCGTCGTTCTCGTGGTCGGTGTCGGCGCGTTCGTGTCGCGGTTGATCGATGGGGTTGGTGGCGCGGTCGGAATCGAGATCGCGACCGCCGTAATCGATATTACAACAAGTACAACCTCGTTGCCCCCACCCTCAAGCACCCGTCTAATGCACTCTTTTGTAGCAACTTTTGTTGTCTTCTGATTCCTGCTCTGTGAACCCCAGAGTGTGCCTTCCATTCTATATAATTACTGCAAGTAGCCCACCTTCCAAATATGTGAGTTCACTGAGTGAAGGCCATTGTGGATAGTCAGAGAGAAATTAAACCGAAGCGGGAGAGGCTGTGAAACGTGAATGACAGCAGCGGGAAGAGTGATAAGCCCAGTTCTGATAGTCGAGGGCGTTTCCACAGGAATCCTATGAGCTACAATTGGCAGCCAGTCTGAAACCACAGGCTGAGGGACCAAGAGTGTATGTGACCCCACGGCCTGTCTGGACAGTGAGCTAATAGAAGCGAAGGCGGCTCCCGTGTGATGTTGGCAGCGCCGGTGAGAGGAGAACAAAAGGGGTTGGTCTACCATGACTGTCAAGATGAAAGTTTTCTGAGTTATGTATTGCAGATCATTGGCAGGTCCAAGAATGAATATCTCAGTCTTGTATTTCTTTTGATCATTTATTTGTTTGCTTACACTTTCAAAGATTTTAAGACATTGTTTTTGTTTCTTACTTCAAAAATAGCTTTAAAAACAAATTACAAAGTGTATTAAATACAGGCAAAAAATGCCCCTTTGAATGTAACAAGTTTCTCTTCCCTGTTCCATGCCCTCTCATCCCATGTTCTCAAAAACTCCTCTAAAAAGACCCATACCTCTTGTCAAAATCTGCCAGATTACATGCCCAACATGAGTATTATCACAGTACAACAACACCCTCATTGGACTAGCAAGTGGTTGATCTCCAATGACTTGGAGGTGTTGTTGTATTGCAATAATACTCATGTCAGACATGTAATCTGGCAGATCTTAGTTGGTGAGGTGTGGGTATCTCAAAGAAAAAAAACCATGAATCTCTGGGTGTGTTACATCCACAATGTGTGTCAATACCAGTAGTGACTGGGTTGGTGACAGATAGAAACAAAACAAAAAGCATGCTGTGAGTCTGTGGGTCACGTGAAATTTGACGAAGCCGAGTTCAGGCCACGACGCAGCAAATCTTCGTACTATAAGGATAGACATAATGTTCAACATGCTTCAAGCTGTCCCTATTCTTGCCTACCTTTTACTGTGAAATTTCGTTCTCCTCACCCTCATTCTCTCTTGTAGCCCATGGCTATGCTCTTTACATTGGCACGGAGAAGCTCACTCCGCTCCAACGACAAGACCCAGCGCGTACAAGATATGCTCGCTGTGGAGAGCCTGACAAGGTCATCCGCAGGCTGACTCGAAGTGCAATGGGTCAAGGCGTCCACATTATGTTCCCGCATTCCTACGAGCACACAGAGCACACCACCCCATTGCCGTCCCCATCCCCATCCGTCTACACGATACATGCAGAGCCAGGGATGACATCAGGATGGATTCATGGGAAAGTGAGTTCTTCTCGAGTGAATCTCATAGACACTGATCATGTGGAGTTCAGGCGTCGCCGGGCGTCGAACAAGTCGAATACTCTACCTGCGTGGAAGACCTTGGGGGAGGCTACTTTGCAAATGTAATTTGCTCAGCCACCTTCGCGGGGAGGCACCGGCCACCACACCGATAAAATCGTATTTTCCTGCAGCTGCACCTGCTGCAGGCATTAAGCCTTCCACGTCCCCTCTTGCCATAACTACCTCGGCTGAGAGTACAATCTCAGTACTTACGAGCACCAAATCATTGACTTCCCTTCAGGCTGCTACTAGTCTTCAGCAACCTCTACAGTGCCTACTCCGCTAATCTCTGTTGACATGACCGAGTTAAATGCACCACCGGCAAGCACGACACCCGCAGGCCCTTCTCCCGTCCCTAATTCATTCATGTAGTTCAAGATGAGCACCGGCTTTGAGCTAGCAAATCTTAATGCCAAAGGCTTGCCGTTTGCAAACCCAAAACCGCCGTCGGCGCGTTCAGAGTGCGGGAGGAGGTCCACCCTCTCCATTTCCTTCAGAGGCTAAACCCATGCCATGATGACCCCGGCGCCCACTGCAAAGGCAGTCGCCCTCAACTACAAGCCTTCTTCGTCGTCAGCCATAGCCGGACCGATCTTGGCGGCCCTGGTGCCAATGCCAAACCTGAATGGCTTTTCACTCGGAGCTGTGAGACCTGACGCAAAACCTGCTGTGGACAAGTCAGCAGACCTTATTACCCCATCCGCTCCCAGTCTCTTTTGGGGAATTGCTTCTTGTTGCACCAACTAGTATCAACCACTCTTCCCGGAACTCGACCTCGCGATTCGACAGCAGGGCACCAACTTGTCCGCAATTTCATTGCGCATCAAGACTGAATCTCGATATCGACAGTCTAGCACACTGCCGCGCGGTGCCCACTAGACGTAACCTAACTCCGCACGTTGCAAATCCATCAATTTTCCTAGTTAGACCCGTCCCTTCACCTCACTAATCTTGATACTTCACCTTTACAACCCATCACAGAGATCAGCTTCGATGATCTCGCATACCCTACCACGTCAAGCTATCTGATGTAGTTGAGATCAAGTGGATATCTCACCTAGGCTGTCCACTGTATGTCCAATGACATAAGTTTTTTTTTTTTTTTTTGTGAAGCGGTATATTAGATAGCAGGAGATAATAACAACTAGGTTATCTAACAGCTCTATCTAAACGCTGGAGTGGGCCGAAGAGGTCCGGGATCTCGGTGAGGGCAAAAAATGCTTTTACGCACACCCCTGATATGGGGTAGTGTGGGACTCGTGTGGTGGGTTAACCGCTTATCTACCCACTAAAAAACCTCATTGCGAGTAATCCAATCGGGTGTCTTCCCGTGGGTCACGTGTTTTCAATATCGTGTTTTCTGTCCACAGCACTTGCATCACTGCGATCTTGTCATCCATTGGTCTTTGTTGGTCTGTGTGTGCTGTATTTTCGTTATTGTGTTTTAACTATAGTGCTTTCATTGCTGGGATCTTATCTTTGCTGTTAAGTTGGTATTCCCATTGCCAGGGTGTCTCTCATGTGTGGTGCGCTCACAATGTGATGCCAGTTCAGTTTGTGTATCAGGCCTCAGACTGAGTGCAGTGGGCTGGGGTATGGCAGTCATTGTTTTGCCAGCATGTCTCGATGGTGGCATTTTCCGTCTGTCGTTGGTTGCTAGGGGTCTTACAGTAATGGCGGGTGGGTCTCGGTTGGCATGTTAGCCGGTTGATGGTGCCTTGTACTTTCAGGGGGTTCTTTTCTTCCTGTTTTTGGGGGGGTTCACTTGGTGTGGTCTGCTCACGCTCGGGGTCTCTGGTGTTGTGGTTCGGGCTCAAGGTCCCCCTTCAGGTTATGGTCTTTATTCTCATGTATTCTGGTACAGTGGTTAGTGGTTACTGTGGGCATTATTGTCCTGTTAGGGTGTGTCTGTAAGTCATACAGTCATCTGGAGTGGTATTCTCCATGGGGTCATATTCTGGTTTATGTGTTCTCTATGTGCGACTGTGCGTTCATGTGAATTTCTGGAGGAGGGGTCATCTCCTTGGGGGGGCAGATGGTATATCTGAGAGAGACGGGGTGTTGTCTCTCAACCTTCTCTACACTCGTAGAGTGAGAGGCGTGCCCGGCCATGGTCGTGGTCCAGGTACAAGGTCCCCTCGACATAAGTTTCTTTTACCAGTTTGAAGCCATGTCATGAGGTGGATGTACAAAGCATGGCCAAAATGAGATATCCACTTCAGCTCTACCACATCAGACAATTTGATGCTTAATCACTGGGGGTGGGTGAGATCATTAAAACTCGACAATATCATTATTGGATGCAGTGGTGAGCGCCACTGCGGCGGCGTTGATTGTCGAACATGTCGTGCACCGACTCAGGGAAGCTCTTCTTTCCGTTCGTACAGTACCACTACGTAACGTGCAAGCTGTGCATGCTAACCCTGCTCTCAACATCCTTCACACTCACGTCTCTTGATGTCGTCTCTTAATGTAGCTGCGAGCACAAGTACATGGGCCTCACCGCCCTGGATTTTTGGGGGGCATGCCACGCCACCGAAGGACCACGCAAAATCGGTGACCTTGAAGAGTACCCCAGTGGGAGCGGCCTCAAAGCCCGCAATCGACTGGGGTGTGCTGCCAGGGATCAAGCCGATGACGAAGCTTTCTGGTCAAAGACGGGATAGTCGAGTGATTTTTGCATTTTTCTCCTCTTATATCTATTAATGAATTACGAGGGTCACGTAGTACGAGATGACAAGACATAGTATTTCGGTGAGATTTTCAATTCCCTCCTGTCTGGAACAGTGACACCCTTGAACTAGTCTCGTTGTCATCGTGTGTATGTATGTCAGTGGGTCGCAGATGACTGGACAAGCAATGAAGCCCACTTGGAGAGAAAAAGAGAAGCGATCATTTTGGTAGGAACTGCAAGTTCGGAATAGGTCTAGCTATAATCGATATGATCACCCAAAACCGCGACGAGGTGTTTCATAAGTTCTGGTTTGGTTCCCATAACTTTCTATATTGACTTTTAGGGTACCGGAACTCATGACGCCTGTGGTTTACTCGGCGAGCTCGCCAAGTTCCTGTCCGGCTCTGTGAACATAATTCAATCCTCATTAATAACGTGACTTTCTGGGTGGCGTTCGTCCTCTTCTCGAGTCGTTCGGACGGTGCGACTGTTAAATTCCCCTGTAAATTAGCCAATCAGTCGAGCGATCGAACGCTGTCCAGCCTGAGCCCACGTCCAGAAACTCAACGTTCAGCTAAAGCTGGTTATGTTTGGAATGTAGCTGGAATGCGTTACGACACTCTGAGCATGGTTATGATCTCCCTTGCAACGGAAACCCAACAATTACAATACTTCCAAAACGTTCTCGTAAAATAAGTTCGACTAATTTGTGGGGCCTGGGGTTTCCTCCGAAAGCAGGGAAGCGCTGCTAATCCCATACAGTCTCTGCCATTGTGAGTTAAGCCAACTCGCATCCAGTCTTCTCTTCCGTGTTCTGATGCACATGCTCAGAAGGGCATTCCAACCTCACATGCTCTGTTCGCACAGATACCATCACTGCGCCGGGCGTCGTCACAGTCCCATTTGACTGGGCGCTAGATGCAAAATGAATACTACTACGGATGTTAGCTGCTCTTTGTTGTGGATTAGGTATTTTCGGGGACTCTTGAGGCAGATTGAAGGACCTATAAAAATAAGAAGGGAACTTCAGTTGAAGAGCAGTTCCAGAAACGATTTTCTGACATACACATATTCGGTGGAGTATGCATGTTCGAATAATGAGCGATACATACGAGTTGAACCGATGGACCTGCGACACGTCAGAAATTTGAGAGGAGGAAAGTGGCTCAGGAACGAACACAATTACGACTACGAGAAGGGCGCGAGAATCTTTCAGTCAGATACTCTTTCTATAACTTATTCGAGATCGCTTGCCTGCTACTCCTGTAAACATCTAGAGCGACTCTTATTAGCTACTGGTCAATGGCAATGATAGAAGGATAACTCCGACTTCATTCATTACGTCTATCGGGGCCAAGATAGCGATTAATCTCCCCTCGCACACGTGGACTTAGGTACACACCATTCAAATCGAGGATTAGAAGAACCTGAAAGAACGTCGCCGTGAAGATACTAATTGTTTTAAAGCGACAGAATCCACACACCATAAGTGGAACATCCGCAATCGTTGCCAAGACTAACCAGATGAAGCACTTGAAAGACGTCAGGAATCAGTGGAGGCTGGAGAGGAAGGTAGGCCACCACCTGTTGGTAAAGGAGATGCCATAAACCGAATGAACTGCCGTGAGAAGAACGCATGATCCCCAATAGCATGCCTATGAGGAGTACTCCATCGGTCACTAGAGAGCTGAGAGCGCTGATAAAGAAGCGGCGCGTATCCGAGGAGGAGGTCCGAGTCGCCTTCAGAGTTGGGTCATAAGATTGTCTCAAATTTTTCTCGTCAGAGAAAGGATCTGCACTGAAAGTGCGCACCTTAACCAAAACTTCATGGATCCAGCAACAGGTAAGTAGTCATGAGCACTGGACTAGTGGAAACTCAATACGAAGCTTACTGTATATGTAAAGAACAAGATCAGTTAACCATGTGCCAATAAGGAGCGGTGTCACAAAAGCATTTCGATCCCATATTGCGATTCTGAAAAGAAAGTCACGATGAGGAAAGCCAAATTACAAGTATCCCAGTGACCACTTGCACACGGAGAGTGATTAGAAGGGAGGCGAATGCCCAGCTGGTATACACCAATACCTGCGGGAGGCCAACATCATATTCAACAGGTGATACAAGAACAGGGGATCGAGTGCGGCGCTCTCACATCGTTTATGACATCAAGCTATGATTATATGCAGGTTGAGGATCGTCCTGAAACTGGGAACGTGCATGTCTCACCTGACGAGAAAGTTTGGTGGAGGTGCCCGCACGAATTATAAATATGACGAGCGTAAATAAAGCACTATAGCGGGTTCCTAGATATAGCTGATTCGTTTTAAGTTGTAGCGGTAACCTAAAACCTGAGCATAAAGGCCTACCCATATCGTCCGTCTGTACGGTTGTTTTCCTCTTAGAACGTCAAATTCAAAACCTGCAGTAACCACCAGCTCCCAACTGATGTTTTTGTGAGACTGTGAGTCGACATCGTCCTGTGAGTTACAGCGCACGAGGGTAAACGCACATGTAGATACCAGCTACAACATAATGGAGCTTGATTAGGGCCACTGTGTGATTGTCGGGAGTCGGGACGGCATCAGGTTGATACATTAATCAGGAGACGCACGGTAGTCTTCATTGAGGACAGTAGGGTTATGCCAGTTGACCATCGCGATGATGCCAGTGCAAACCGAGAGAATGTAAAGAATGAGTCTAGCTAGAGGTGTATAAATAATAACTCCGGGTTTGAACAATTTGTCCACGGAACTGTCAAACGTAAGGCGCTGCGCGTTAAGGTTCACCCAATTTCAAACCAGTGGCTCATCATATTATATTATCTGACTTTGACGGACTCAGAAGGGTGTCACTGAGGGTGTATTCAAGCCCAACTCGCACAGAGATACAGTGCCGAGCTCTCTGTCATGTTTGTTTGGATCCTTCGGTAGCCACGACTTGCTTATCCGCACTTTCCCCTCGCTCGTTGTTTTGCTGGAATATGAAACACTGCAGGTGATACATCGATGGTGATGGTGATGGGTGATGAACCCGAGCCCGTTGGACAGCGGCCGTGGTAAGCGCTCTCTGTCTCCCGCCTCTCCCACTTTCTATGCTATGCTTCACCACCTTGTTTTTCCCGAGCCTACGATTACTCCTCCCCTTATTCGATCTCTCTTGTTCCCATATCCCATATGGTACCTGTTATGTAGATTACATCTTGTTGCATGCTTGCAGGGACAATATAAACACCAATTCAAAAAAAAAAAAAAAAGATGGTGATGGGTGTGCTGATTCAAGTTGCGACTAACTCCAGTTGGCCTTGGCCAAGAAATGGCGCATGTGCCAGTGCTACTGTGACAACAAGTGACCAGTGATGGCCGTAGGTCGACGGCAAAACATCATAATCACAGTACATCTCAATGGCACCGGTAACTTTACCATTTATATCTACTAGGCGTAATGTCATGACATACTCCACTACCACTGATTTTGCCAGGTTTGAGCAAGTATTTAAGTGAAGGGAGCGCGGTAAACTTGAAAAAAAAAAAAAAAAGGAGGCTTGATCGGAGGCCTCAAGTACCCCCAATTAGACAGCCCTGCAATGACACCTGTGTTATCGCTATCCCAAGTCCGCCTCTCGATTACTGTACGTGCAGCCCTCATCCTAACGTCATCCTTGCGCACACGAAGTTCGACACTTCTAGGCTCGCTTTCGCTCTCAGCCTCCAGTGTTTCCAGTATAGTCCGCCCCGCGGCACGCCAGTGCACAAACACCCCGTATCTGGATGACGGCGAGAAAACCCCCGCCGGATGGCACCTTCCGGCCGGGCCACAGCCGGGCCGACCGTGACCGTGATGGCCACGGGGCTTCAATTGATGCCCTGACTCGACGCTGCTGACTCGGATGCAAAGCCCGCTGTTGGTAAATATTTCTATGCCATCCGCTCCCATCCAGTTCGCTGGTCTCAAGCCTCTGTATACCATGGGGGCCGCATCTAAAATACCCCTAACACATTCGGCTTGGTTGCGCTTCAATGACTCGTTTGGGGCATTGTCTCTTGTCTCAGCACCTGCTACTAATACCACGATCGCGAGCGCAAGCAACATACTAAGTAATCACGCGCGCCTTGGATACCTTCCCTTATGAGCCCTGGGTCACGACGTAGCTGCGAGTACAAACAAAGGGAATCGCCGCCCTGGAGGCACCACGCAAAACCTGTGCCCTTGAAGAGTATTCCTACAATGGGAAGGACACCAAATCCCGCGTTCGACTTGGGTCCGTTACCTGGGATCAAGCCCATGACGACGCTTTGGGTAGTCGAGGGATGGTTTACTTTTCTTCCTTTCATGAATTTGTGAATCGTATGAGTCAGGTACAAGATGATGAAAAGTAGTATTTGAATCTACTTTCGATTCGTTCCTGTCTAAAACCCTCTTGAATCAGCATGTGATACGAGTTCAAGTTGGAATGTCGCATATGGCTCTCGAAGAGGCTGGATGAGCGATGCATCAGCCTTAAAACTTGAAAGCCTGATACGAAAGCGAAGAGGCCTAACAAAGAACTAGAAATAAATGAGGGACCCCTTGAAGTCAGTAAAGCTGGTAGCTATCATCACTGATAGGGACTACCAGTGCGCAATGGTCAAGCAAGGTCATGATGATTCTCTTGCCTTGAAGCTCAATAACTCCAATCACAGTACGACAAAACATCCCACACAATAACTTAGACTACTTTTTCTGGGCGTGGAGTTTCCTCCAAATACAAACTGGGATATACTCAGGCTGCTGATCTCCTCGCTACTCCTGTCAGCTAGGCCAACTCATATACAACCTTGTCACCCGTGTTCTCGTGCATGAGATCGGGGATAGTGAACGTGCCTGGAGCGAATTCCAACTGTACAGGTTCTGACTGCATGGATACTGTCACCGCGCCAGGTGTCGTCACAGCCCTCTTTGACTGGGTGCTAGGTGCAAACGGGATGCTGCTAAGGACGTTAGGTGCTGTCTGCGATGGATTAAGGGTGTGCATCCAAGGGGAGCCTTGAGGCGGTTTATAGGACCTAAAAAATTCAAAAGGGAATGCCAGTTGATGAGCGGCTTTAGGAACGGTTTTGGAATATCATGGACCTACGCAGAATTGGTGGAGTGTGTATGTTGGAACAAAGCGCGATATATGCGAGTTGCACCGATGGACCTGCGACAAGTCAGAAAACTGAGAGAAAGAAACGGAAACGGAACGGACACAGCTACCGCTATGAGAAGGGCGCGAAATGGTTTAGTCAGGTGCCTTTTCTGCATTTATTCGAGGTCGCTTGCCTGTTACTCCTGTGAACATCTGTAGTGACGCTTTAATCAGCCAATAGTCAATGGAAACCAAGAAAGAATAGATCAGACCTCGTTCATAGGGTCTACAGGGCCAAGAGAGCGATTAGTAACTGCCGCTCTCACACCTGAGCCTAGGTACGCACTATTCAAATTGAGGATTAGGAAGACCTAAAAAAACGTTGACGTGAACATGGTGGTTGTAAAGTAGCAGAAATTGACAAAACCATAAGGGGAAGATCCGAAATCGTCACCAGGACCAACCAGATGATGGACTTCAGAGACGTCAGCAGCTAGTGGAGAGGGAAAGTAGGGCACCACCTGTTGAAAAAGAACCTGCCATAAACCAAACGAACCACTGTGAGGAGAGCGCACAAGCCCGACTAGCATGCTGATGAGGAGTACTACATCGATCACTAGCATGCTGACGGCGTTGACCAGGAACCTGCGCGTATTGGCGTTGACGCACATCCCGAGAAATGGCTCGTACGACGTTCTCATCTTTTACAGGTCAGGAAATTCCAGGGGAAGGACTTGCGACAAAGGTGCACACCTCGACCAAATCTTTGTAGATGCGGGAAAAAATCGTGAGTGCACGCCTGGGAAGTACTTCATATATATGAAAACTTACTGTATATGTAAAACGCAATACCAGCTAACCAAGTACCAATAACAAGCGATGAAACGAAGGTGTTTCTATCCCATATTGCGATTCTGAAAGAAAAAAAAGATGAGGAAAAGACGAGTTCCAACTGTCCCAGTGACCACTTGCACACGGAGGGCAATAAGAAGAGAGGCGCATGACCAACTAGCATAAACCAAGGCCTGCGGAGGTCAGCATCGCATTCAACAACAAAACTTGCGATGCTCTCACATCGTCTAGAATGGCGAACTGCGATCGATTTCAAGTTATTAATAAAATATCCTGAAACTCGGGGATGATGTGCATGTCTCACCCGACACGAAACTCTGGTGGTGCCGTCTGCACGAATTAAGAATACGATGAACGTAAATAGTGCAGTATAACGGGTTCCTAGATATAGCTGTTTCGACGTCAGCTATCACTGGTGGTGTTAGCCCACTGGCACAGCATAAAACTTTACCCATATTGTCGGCCTGTAGGGTAGTTTTCCTCTTAGGACATCCAGCTCAAAACCTGCAGTAACCACCACCTCCCAACTGACGTTGTTGTGAGCTGACATTATCCTGGGCTTTCCGGTGTGAAAAACTATGCGCACATGTAGATACCAGCGAGGATATGAAGGAGCTTGAACAGGTCGACTATGTAATCGTCAGGACGGCATCAGGTTGACACGCGAAGCAGGAAACGCACAGTAGTCCTGATTGATGACAATGGGGTCGTGAAACTTGACCATCTTGACGATGCCAGCCGAGAGAATGTCGAAAAAAGCATCTAATCTAAGGTGTATATATAGTAATTCGAGGACACGCAACGGTCGTCTAAGCAGTATACATACGGCGACCTTATGACGATTTGGGATTTGATCTTGTAACAATGTCTTGGCCCTGAGTTAAACTTAGCAAAGTAAGGATCATCACACGATCGACCTGGTTGCCCCGGAATGAAGGTGTACCGAAGGGTTTGGTACGAGCCCAAGGGTGCTTCCAAGTCGCACGGAAAACTAGTACCTTCTCCCAAAGAGTGATCATGTTTGTTTGAATCCTCCAGCGGTCACGATTTGTTTGAGTGATCCACACGTTCGGTTCTTTGTTTTGCTGGAAATGGACGTTCACACACTGCGAACGAGGGTGTGCAGGTGAGGCACAGCCAGATTGTTCAAAGTGGAGGCTCATCAGTATCGAAATTCCACCAGAACAATGAGGTTGAGCTAGCATCCATCAACGGCGATGGCGGTGGTGACGGTGTGAACTGTATGTAACGGTGATCTAAGGTCTCATGACTAACCTTTTGTTGTACTGTCGCATTACCGTGAGAGCTTATAGTTATGCCTGTGCTGCTGCCAGCCACTGGTGACATGGTGACAGACCAGTGAGCGCTAGTTGAGCGCCAGTACTGGCGACCCCTGGCCGTGTGGGTGACCTGTCGCTCCTCATCATATTTCTACGTTTTACCAGCGCTCAATGGACACATTCTCTTCAGCGTACCTATAAGCCCACAGAGCACGCCATCCCCATCCGTCCACACGGGTTACACGGAGAGCTGACGAGGACATCTGAGTTTTTCACGAGTCATCACATACCCTGGACGACTGCACGACGTATTGGGCTATCTAGGTGCGGGACTCAGATGCTGTAGAGACAGGGCAGCTGAGAGCAGCGAATCGGGGCAACAAGATTAGGCTTTCTGTAACAGCGACGACAGCAAGGCGGTGCCAACGGGCACGGAGAAGTTGTAGTTAGGAGTTGGGGTTTGAACGATGAGCAATTGGATTATATAGTGATACTCATTGACTGCAGGTGATCTATAACTTCTAAATCGTCTGATGCTTCGATCAGATAATCTAAGGTTATACCTCACCCGCAGATTGATGCAAAAACGACGGGTTGTCTGTATACACTTAAACAAACCGACTCGGAGAATATCACAAGGGTGCAGATTGATACAGAGCATTCGTCATTGTACCGATGTTGTGTTATTAGTTGTTTGAGCATATAAAGACCATTGCCTGTGTGAGTTGAGGCGTCCGTCAAGGGTGAGTTCGGGACGCTAAGAATGGAAGAGCGGAAAGCAGCGGCGGAGAGAAACAAGGATGTATGGTGGAGTAGTGGCGGTAACAGACTAGGGACGGCAAGTCCAGGAGAGATAAGAGGCAATGAGACGAAACTGAGGCGATAACGAGGCCGAACACTTAAGTTTCTTGAATCCGAGTTGGCCCAACGCGTCGAAAACGGTCATGTTAGTAAGACTGGGATTATCACGAGCATGAAAACGAGTAGGAAAAAGGTATCGGATATAAAATGAATGACCAAAGAAGGGCGCGAGCTCTTCCAAAATGAGAGGAGCGAGTCCAGGGCTAGAACGCGAAACCGAAAATAAAGGATCAACGCAAAGAGAGTGCGGCCTAGACGCGGCGCGAGGCGTAACACGCAGTCCAGAGCAGGGCAACATGGGGGCGGAGAAAAAAACTTCACTACACTGACACTGGGGGAACAAAGGCAAACGCGAGGCGACCTAAAATCAAACGGGTAACGAGAGCCACGTGGTCGATACAGCATAGAAACCAATGGAAACCTGGAAACCTGGAAACTTTGGAAACCTATGTCCAATTTTCTGGAAAACCCCCCTTGAATGATGTTGCAACAGAAACTTCAGAAACCTATGAGAAACTGTCAGTACTAGAAAGTGTACTCACATAGGGTGGCTGGTTTCCAAAGTTTCCAGGTTTCTGATTTTCCGGAAACCTTGGAAACTATTTTTCCTTTTTTGTTGATGTGGCGTGCCAGTGGTGGCTGAGGTGACGTTGCGGCGCGTGTGATAGAGCGACGAGTAGTTAATCTAGGACGTTGTAGGAATATCAAAGAGGAAGGTGAGAGTGGATGGAACGAAGCAGACAGACGACAAGAAGGACGAAGAGACCGTGGAAAGGGGTGCATGCGACGACTCGGAAGCGCTGGAAACATGGGGTGCCAGTCAGGGTTGCAAGGATTGCGACAACTCTTGCTTATCGATGCATCGCACTCATCCTCATCTCTGTCCACTCCTCTTGTACGTTATCGTCTACCAAATAATACTCATAATCGATGCATGATCACTCCGCCATCCCAACGTGCTGGTCCATCCGTTCCACGCTGTCGACTGATCGTACTTCAATTCAACGACAAATCGACACCAGACCTGCTACTAGTTGCACCGTCTGGACCTCAACCCAAAAAGGTTTCGACTGGCGAACACTTAAAGTTCTTTGTTTTGAAATGAAATGCGCTGGGACTAGCATAGACGCCGAACGCACGCGACTAGCTGTTTTTATTTCTTGCGTAGGAAAGTTTTTTGCTGAATACAAGGCCCCACGCACTACAAGACGAACTGAATAATTTATATCTCGATTCAGCTCTGTTCCTCCCCGTCTGAAAATTGGCCCTCCTCCAGCGTGCCGTTGACCTTCGGATCTGCGTCGTGGTCGTCGTGCTGATGCGCGTAAGGGTCGTGGATGATTGACTCGAGATGTGCGAGCGCAGCCTGTACAAAGAGACGGAATAGTCCCGAAAAAGGAGGGGGAGAAGGGAGAAAGTGAGGGAAAAAAAAAGTCTAGTAGGGCTGATAGCGGTTATCGTTGGTGGGATCACTGCGCACCCTGCCGACCTCGCTAAGCTCTTCATCTCCTTCACCAGTAAAAACGTCAAATCCTGCGGTGTCTGGGTCGATAAATGCGTCGTCGTCGTCATCATCACTGCCGTCGTCATCAGATTGCTGTGGATCGGGATGAAGAGAAGCGCAGGTGGAGAGTGCTTCGAAAATAGGTTCCACTGTGACGCCGGGCCAGGTAAGGGAACGAGATGCGGAGAGAGAGATGGTTGTAACGCACGTGAGGCAGAGTCCTGGGGGGTCAGACTGAGTTCGCGCATCTCCAATGTGTCTTCGCCATCCGGTGGAGGCGCATCTGTTACTGGGGGCTCGTCCAGTTGGCAATAGATAAAGGGGCCAGAGTCGCCGCGCGATATCGCATGCAACGTTATAGATGGGTACTCAATCTTAAAAGCGCGTCCTGTAGAAGATTGGAACGCGAGCACACTAGGGGCCACAGGCGTGATCACAGTTAGTCGCGTTGATCCAATCACAAGACAATGAAGAAAAAGAAGGAGAACCTCTCGATGATGTAGAGCGTGCCTATTGAACCATCCGCCGGAGAGAAGCCATCGAGTGGAGGATCGAACGCGACGCGGATATTGTCAACTTTTTGCAAGAGGACAGGTGGGATATCGCTGAAAGATGCCGGCGTGGCGCCTGTAAGTAATCTGTGTTCCTCAACGGAGACATGATGAGGGATCGAGTCTATAAAAGTGACTGTCGGCATTTCTTTTCGAGTGTTGTTGTTTATTACCACCAAAGTATTAACCACCTCAAAGAAGCGAGTAGGGCTAAGATGGTGTAGAGTCTTGTGTTAATCAGGGGCAGAACGAAGAGGCTAAATGCCTGAGATGTCCAGAGGTGGATGACCGTAATTCGACTTACGTGCCCACGAACGCTTACATAAGTTACTGTTGACTGAGACTCCTCTCTACTGCATTTCTCCTACCCACTGAAACTCCCTTCTCTCTGAACTCCGTGACTGCGCGCAGTGCAGTTCTATTTCCATCACGTTCAAGCACAGCATCAGTTCCTGAGCTTCCAAGACCTTCTCCATACAGCACAGCTTCCAATCCTAGCAATAAAGTTCGGCGTGAAACACCGTATTACGCAGCACCCTTACCCTTTCCACTACTACCACTTTTTCTTTCTCTCCTTCTGAACCCTTCAAGACACCTTTCTAACTCCCTCATCCACCAACCATGTCCTCATTGTTTGACAAAATAAAAGACAAACTAACACCTGAACCATCCGGCGCGCCGCTCTCAACGTCTGCTTCCAGAGGGATCGGTAATATGCGTGGTACGTTGGGTTTTGAGGACGACAATGTGAGTACTCTTTTCCCTTTTAAGGTCTTCGTTTCGCGTTGCGACTTTGCAAAGCGCGTTGCTCTCTCCATTTTGGTTCGCTTTCGAACAACATTACGTAACTATGCATGTTCTCTCGAACCCCGTCCATGAATCTTAACACAGAGGGTACACTGGTTTTTATTCTATTTATTCCTATTTTATGGGTCCTATGGCTTTGGGTTCATATCTTTTGCTACCAATTTTCTGGAGCTAACAGTTCTCCGTGTCCTGCAGATGATTGTTTCGAAACCGGCAATCATATGTCATTGCTCTCAGGCCTTCTTTAGTTTCCTTGCTATGTGCTGTTTTGCGAGTGTGGCAGCATTTCAGGCACACTGGAACATAGGACCCTGTACGTATAACCCTTTTGTTCGTGAAAGAACGCGTCGCTGACTACGCGACTCGAATAAACAGCGGGGCTCACAGGCTTTGCGCTGTTTGTATCCATTGCGGGGATGTTCCTGGCCCTCGTTTTGCTCCTTGTCCCATTAATCAGTGAAAAATATGACAAGTTCACACGTGTCGCTCGAGCATTGAAGGAGGATCGTGCAATGTTTGTACTAGTCGGTGCGGGCACAGCCCTCACCTTCCTTATTGCGTATGTCTTGCCATGTGCTCTGAACCTGTGCTGAAGTATGCAACAAAAGGTTCATCACCACAATCTCGGCCTGGACGGAGCCTGGCTGCAAGAACGCAAAGGACGATCCACATGCCAAGGAGCTTGGTGACAGCTTTACTAATGGACTGGGAGGCTGGTGTTCCACCAAGAAGGCTGGTGTTGTCTTTTTCTGGCTCGCTCTTGGTGAGTTTCCCACCGTCAATTGAGCTTTCTTTACTCAAGGATTTTGACTAGTCTCCTGGGTCGGATCGTTTACGCTCGCATTTCTTGAGTGGCGGAAGAACAAGGCTTCTCGCCCGCGTGACCCTCCTTTCGAGCATCCACCCGATGCTGAAGAGGGTTACGAAGAGTCTGCATATGAGGTCCCATCCCTTCATCAAGACCACGGTGATGATTCTAACTCACCGTTCGCTGACACATACCGCTACTCTGGCGCATCATCGGCGGCAAGGGGCGATTCGGCAGCCTTCAGTTCTCCTGGGAGATACAACATCCCATCTGCGCCACAACCGCGCCCGAGTCTCGACGCGTATGGTGCATTTTCTGACCCCACGCCCAGTGGGTTCGGTGATCACTCGGGCGACAGTGGCGTGGCAGGCATAAGTCGGACGATGCAATATGCAGACCCGTATGCGGCAGTGCGCGCGTCAATCACGTCTCCACCGACAGCACCACCAAGCTATCGATGACGTTAATACGAGGGAGTTGGGGCTAATTATTCAGTTGTATCACTATGGCTACACGTTATATTCCAGTTTTACTATCTCGTTGCACGATACGACACTGATACGACACCACTTATATATTCACCTCCGCCCTTCTGTTGATTGACACAAATCTTCCCTTTCGTGGGTAATATTATGTAAGCTCTGGTTTCGGTTCAACGTTCATCATGTCCAACAACGGCCAAACTGGCCTATTCTCAACCGTTTTTGGCTTTTTATCTCGGGAAGTTCAAGACTTTGTAACTACAGCAACGGGCGGTACTACAACTGAGGTGTGTGCGAGCATATTTGGCACTAGCACTGGATATCAAGAACTCATCCATGTCTCGTTAACCCACGTGTAGAAAGCTGTAAGTTCGACCCACTCGCGCCGCCACCCAAAGCCAAAACGAGGAAAGCATTCGAGGAAAGTGCGCTTGAACAGAGAGGACTCGGAACAAGACAGAGTTGAGGAACAAGAATGGCAAGAACAGCAGCACGCGTTTCGTAGATCGGACAGCCGCGTTCGACCAACTCACGGAAAGGCAACCTCTCCAACCCTCCCTACCCAGCTCAGATCGTCCAAGAACCCACGACGTTCTCTTTCCCCGCGTCATCAAAAGCCATCTTTACGAACGCGATCGGTGTCCCGCCCTCGCCGCCGTGGAACACCTCCCTTGACACGCTCACATACACCGCCGCTCGACGAACGCGCTTCGTTTCATGAACACAGCGACGATGATGCAGGCGAAGAAGAAGATCAAGAGGGGGAAGATGAAGCCGAAGCCGAGGAAGAGCATGAAGAACCCCCGCCACAAACCCTTCCCCTCGCTAACGCTCTGCGCCGTCAGCCGTCGATCACAATGCCCGGTGCCCTCTTCCCTCGCAGTCCGTCAATCGACCCCAACTCGTCCCAACCTGTAGCGCGCCATGTACACTTTCCAACCAAGCCGACCTACTTTGACTATGAGGTGCCTGTGGCTGGCCCATCGAACTCTCCGGAACGCCCGCCGCCCCTACACCGATTCCCCATCGATCACGTGCGGAATCAGTTGGTGAGCTGTCTGGGAGGCGCGGCGAACGGGTCGCAGGTGGTGGCGATACCCTGACGGTGTCGGGACTGTTACGGACGGAGAAGGGCAAGCAGCGCGCGACGGATTCTGTAACGGATGCGGTATCGTCGCCTATGACGAGGTCGACTGCATTCGCTGGAAGAAATAGAGTCGATGCGGGCGACGATGTGCGGTTTGAACCCGTAAGCGCGGACACGTCGAGCGAGATTCGCGTGCGCGGGATGGAGAAGCAGTTGTCCGCTGTGCGGGAGGAACGTAGAGCGCGCGAAGAATGGTGGGACACAGAGGCGGAAACGACCTTGATTAGGGAGGAGAAGGCAGGGTATGAAGACAAGATTAAGAAGTTGGAGGAAGAAGTGAGACGGCTCAGAGAGGAGGTACGCATCTCGAGTCCCAATTTTCCATATCGAATTTTTTTTTTCGTATTGACAATCTTTTTTTTTCTTGTTCCCGAAAGCTGGCGAGGAGACCAGCAACGACCCTCGCAGACTACTCATATTCCCACTCCATGCCCCCACCACCACCTCCACCGCCGCCGCCGCCGCCACCAGATAGATCCCTCGTTCTTCCCCGAATACCAACAACTCCTGCATCAACGGAACTGTCCTTTTCCGACGTTCGTGCACACTTACGACACGCTGGGACACCTGTCGAGGCTCCGATTAACGGTCCATCAAGGTCAAAGCGCGTCGGACAACCTACCATCGGCGTACCTGCAGACAAGATGGCCGCGTTCCTGAAGGAGATGAAGTCCGTACGACTAAGGAAGGTGTATAACGCACCGGCGGATATGGGACGACCCACTCTCCATGCGAGTTCCGCCGACAACTCGTTTGTCGCTGCAGGCATTCAGCGGCCACCACGCCCACGCCCAGTCGATGGCCCGGTTGCAATCGGCGAGAAGCGAAAGAGGGAGGTCGATACGCAGGCGATGGAAGGCGTGCAGTCGATCAAGCGTCGATTGATGGGTCCAATTCCTCGCTCGGCAGACTCTTCCTTCCAATCTACAAACACGAGCTTCTCTTCTCAGTCTCAGTCTCAAAGCCAGAGTCAACCAGAGGCAGGCCTTCGAAGCTCCGCGCTCATTCATACCCGTACGAGCGTGGCCTTCGAGCTCTGTGGATGGGACAGACGTGACGCCGTCGCTCACTTCGATGGAGATCCCGAGCAAGTGCCTGATGAACCGTTGCCTCCCACTCCTCCTCAAGTACCCGTAGTCGCCGCTGAATCGCCGGAGGAACAGGTTCTTTCGCCTGTATCATCCCCCAAAAGGGAGCAGCTGTCCCTCGCCCGCCTACACCCCCTCGACGAGCTCAGCCCCATGAAAGAGTCGCACATAGTGTGTTTGACAAGCGTCCCCCGCGATCGCCACTTCCTGCACCTACACCACTCAAGGCACGCCCACCAACACGATCCACAGCGCGACGCAGAATACTTGACGAATCTGACGACGAGGACGACCCACTGGCGATCGCAGTGTCCGATTCACCCCTTGTTGTGCGCGCGCGACGAGAGCGAAGACCTGCAGCGACGGGAACGGGAGCTGCTCGGCATACGCGACGGGATAGTGAATCATCGGCGCAAGGCGGCGAGCCAAGCAAGACTGGGCGACGGCGCACGCTAGACGAGGAGCTACGCAACTCTGATGGGGTGACTGAAGAAGACTTGTTGGTGTTTGATATTGAGCCGCATGTGTACACCACGGTTGGGTCGGCTAGTGGACCTGGGCGTGGGCGTAAAGGGTTTCTTGCGCACGGTGGCGGTGGAGGTATCCCTGTATACGTGGGCGCTGGAACTGTCGAACGCGTAGAAGGTGGCGATGACGATGACGATGAAGTGCAAATAATCGAACCTCCACCGCCACCGACGGCGCCAAGAAGAACCAGAGGACGTACTGGTAGTGGTGTGCGGAGATGATGATGACTTGTGTTTTACGATGATTTAGAACATATGACACGAGATCTATCACTTGTTTGTTATTGGGCATTTTTTGTTATCATTTTTTGTCGATGTTACCCTATTTTCACTTCCTTTCCACTGTTCCCCCGGTGTGTGGCTTACTGTAAGGAACTTTGAGAGAAATTTGATTCGGAGCCAAGAGACAGGAGATCCTCAGACTCGTCCGTCACTGTCGGCGCTTTCGGTCAGACAATCTGATCCTTGCCTTTGTACTGATATGACTGGCCACGTATTCGGCATCTCCGACTCTGCCCTCGCCTCACTCTCAACCAGTTCACGAGTGTCCATACAGCGATTGCTCGCTTATTCCTCATCCGAGTCCTCCAACGCGTACGTACAGTATTCTCATTCATTCCAGTAAAACTCCGGGCCGGCGGCGCCCGTTCACTCTCGGGATTCTCTTCGATTCTCGCGGGGCTGCAGGCTCCAACTCCCTTTTTGAAACTTTTGAACCTGATTTGCGCCTCCCCCCCTCTCCCATTTTAGATATGTGGATCTACCGATTTCGAAGCTCGCCGCGGTTCTGGTTCTGTTGTATGAAGGAGCCGGCGGCGAGCTACGCGTGCTCTTGACCACCTGCTCGAAGGAACTGCGTTCCCATCCGGGACAGACCGCACTTCCAGGAGGGAAAATGGACAAAACGGACGCTGGGGTGGTCGAAACTGCAGTGAGCCCTTTTTCTTTTCTTTGTCCTTCCCAATGGAGTCATTCGACGCATGGCCCGCGATTGTTGCGATTCTTTGGCTGGTAGTTTAGGGAAGCAAATGAAGAAATCGCACTCCCACTGTACTCTCCGCACGTTCACACCCTCTGCGCCCTCGATCCATTCGTCTCGCGGTACATGGTAGTGGTCACTCCCGTGGTAGCCTTTCTCGATGACCTCTCCCTTCTGGAGGAGCTGCGCGCGGCTCCTGGTGAGGTGGCACATATATTTGACCATCCGCTCGAGGCACTGCTCGATCCTGAGTTGGTCTGCAAGGAGGCACTCGTACTGCTGGATAGCGAGCATTGGCCTTACGAGGAGGAACTCCACGTGCGTCCCCTCATTGTAGCGTCCTTCAGCTGTTCCCACTCTTATGGTTATCGCCTTTACTCAGAACTTCACGGACGCCCTCTGGCTAGGGAGTATTTATCGCCTGCACCGCTTCAGGAGCACAGCCTCGCCAGTGAAAGGATTGACAGCAGACATCCTCGTAGGCTTTTTCTCACTGCCCTGCTTTGTTCGGTTTGGCTGACGGTGGAAAATTAGATGGAGATTGCGAATATTGCGTACGCTCGCGATGCTGCATTTGAGAGGTGGGGACCAGGCCAATTAAAATCCTTCGAGGAAATCCAACAGGCTATCTCGGCTTGCTCGCAGCCACACTGGCAGCCCTTACCTGGAAACGTTGCACCAACTGCAACTGTGTTGGCCTGATAGTTACTCAAACATCAGGTCGTTTCTCACAGATGTACGTACAAGAATAGGGTAATGCACTCATAGAATTTATGAGTTTGGTGGTGGGAACGCACTGGTCTATAATCATCCAAGTCATCTGATTTGACCTTGGATGACCCACAAAATCAGCATGGCCATTGGGTGGGATATGCCAAACATGTAAAGTTTAGTAGCAATACAAAATGCGATGGCGAGCGACATCGGATTCCTATCAGACGTACTTGTAGCGCATTGGTAACGATACACCGTTGCATACACTTCTTTGAATATGCGTTTACATGGCGCAGAATGTTTACAACAACCACTAGTAGTACAGTAACAAAGACGTACTCGTCGACGTGTGCTACGTGAGTCGGCCGTATCACAATAGGGTTGGGATGGCAGTGTACATAATGTGAGGTGGGGATGGGTGAAGCCTGAGCGTTGTCAGTGACAGTTCAAGTTGTAGGGATGGGCTGTGGTGTCGCACATACTCTCATTTAGAAACGTGCTCTGAGAGCAGTTTAATCATCTCCTCATGATCTTGATCTGCAACCTGGAATGCCGTTCTGCCACGATTATCTACCGCTCGTATATCCGCTCCATGCTCGAGCAATACACATGCGACTGCGCATTTCCCCTCCCGTTCCTCTCCGGACGCCGTTGGGAAGAAGCCAGATGTAACGGGGTCGAACCATCGTTACTCCGCGCGTTCATATCTGCACCGTAGACAAGCAATAACTGAACCACATCGGGATGACCTTTCTCGATGCTACGTGTAATTGGGTTTCGCCGTCGATATTCTTGATCTTGACGTCTGCATTATGTTTCGCTAGTAATTGAGCTGCCTCGAACCTCCCCCATACAGCAGCAAAATGTAGTGGAGTCCAACCATTTTTGGTCTGGATATCCGTATCCGCGCCATGACTGAGTAGCCACTGCACAATTTCAGTGTCGCCATGTATCGTTATCCCATGCAGTGGTGTTTTTTTATAGGAGCCTCGAGCGTCAACCTTTGCACCGTGGTCATAGAGTAACTGTGCGACATGAAAGTGTTTGCCAGCCAATGCAGCCCCCAGGGGTATCCGATACCATCCGCCATCGGCATTCACATCTTGTAGATGCCTGACAATGAGATCCTCTGCAAGGTCACGAAATCCACAGAGTGCGGCGTAATATAGGGGGGAAGCCAGTTCGCGGTGGGTGTATAGGTTTGAGAAATACTGGAAAAAGGAACCACCAGGGGGTTGAGTGTCTATGTTGTAGAAACGGAGCCACGCCGAAAAATGAAGCTTGGTGGGATCAAAAAGAAGTTGCAGCCCCTTCCATATTCCGGACGACACATTCCCGAATTGCGCATGGTCGACCCAGTATCGAGCCGCATATTCAGCCAGTGGAAAGTCGTCCATTACCTTTTCTTTATCCTCCGAGTCGGCCTTATCTTCGTAAGCCTGGTCGTCTCCGGGAAAATGCAACAAGACACCTAGGCAAGATTGTGCGAGGGTCTTGTGCGCTCGCTCCAGGGAAATGTGATAGCGGGAGACATCCGGACTTGAATCGGCAAGACGAGGCGAAGTAAGGAACTCCTTCACCGAGAAATGCGAGAATTGAACGACCCGTGAATCGTCCGAGTCTATCTCGACAATGGCAATCAAACTGGAACATGCCGCTTGAAGAGCCTCTTCTTGATCTTCCCATCGCCAGTCTGGGTTCAACATCGGAATCCCTTCACCACTATCGAAGTCAACCGCGAGGACTTCTCCGAGTTCCTCAACGCGAAGTGGTCGGGTGGCCACTACGAGACATTGGAAAAGGCGATAAGCATCCTCGCGATTCGTGCCCTTGATTCCCTTCAGAACACGTAGATACGTCTCGTCCAGGGATTCGGGCAACTCTTTGAGGACACGCTCGACATTGCGTGCAGGACAGTCCCTCAGCGTTTGCAGCTGGCATACAACCCATCGAAACCTGATTATCTGCGTGAGAACGTGCTGCCAGCATAAACAGACATCCGTACATTCCGTCGGCTTTTTCAGAGAGTGTCTTGATAACTAGATCTTTAAACGCTTGTCTCCAGTTCTTCATCACCAGCTCATTGTCCGAATAAATCACCGAGCGAACATATTCGGCAATATCTTGCTTCTGTCCATCTTGGTCGTGCAGAGACAGCTTGAGACGTGGGAATTGTTCAAGAGAATTTCGTATATCAAGCTCGTGGCGGCTTGTTACACATATATACAAGTTCGGAAGCTGTAGCTCGACAAGTTCCTTAAGAAACCTCAGGACCTTTTGACGCGACTGGGGCACCCCGATTGACTTGGATATATTGGGGCATTCGTCGAGAGCGTCGATAATAAGATAGATTGGCGCTTGTCCCAGGACCCGAAACATGCTTTTGAGGCAATGTGAAAGCACAGTTTCACTGGGTTGTTGTTTTCCCTGATGGTGCGTGGAGTACAGGTCGAAAAGGACCTTGAAGCAAAGCTCGGATTGACAACAGAGCTGGACGAGGAGAGAAGTTTGCAATGCGCGAATATCTTGCTTCGAGGCATCTTTAAAGTCGAAGAAAAAATACACCATGTGAGACGGCCTGGTGTTGAGGGACTGTTTGAAGTCATTGACGATCGCAGAGCTGGTCAAAAATATGACTTGGTTGAAAGTCAGTCAGTCAGATAGCGACTCACCTAAGGATGGTTTTTCCGGACCCGGCTATCAAGTCATAAGGGAGAGATTAGCAACAGCAGAGTTACTGATAAAAGAACATATGTACGTTTTCCATGAATCCAGAATAAGGACCCAGAACTGGATGCTTTCCAATCTTGAAAGGTCTGGCCTTGAGTGAACCACACCGCAGTGCCATCGTGGTAAGCATCTCGGGCAGTGTTATAATTGATGGAAGGATCTGGAGGGGAAAGCCACTGGTGAAACGATTCGCGTAACTGATGTTCACTGGCAGTGGCATTTTGAGACTCTAGCCAGTGTCTCAGATCTCCAAGATCGTCCCCAACCTGTTGCGTTGCTAACGTTGTTTCCCTTATACCTATAACTCATTATTAGCACTAGACTAGTCGAAATATACGTTGCGCACCATCAACCACCTGTTCCATTTTATTGTCCATGCTGCCCGTAGCTTCCAGGACTTGCACAGTTGCAGTTAGAGCCTCATCATTGGACAATCTTTCCATCCTTTTCAGCGAATCTTCAATATCCGTCTTTCCGCACAGCTTCATCAGGAATTTCTCTGAAAACGGTCAGTCAACTTGAAGTGACAACTCTACAAGAGATCAACTCACTCCCCATCCTTGTCTGATCTCCTTCGTCGCAATAGCCAGGATTCCAAGAATTTCCGCCATTATCTTCGCAATCACATTCTTCATCGCTTCAGTCAGTCGAATATTGACGTAGATCTCGAGACGTCCGAAAAAGGTTTCGATTCGGTTGAAAAGATCAACGAGGGAGTCTTGGCTTGCGCCGACATCCTTGGCTGCCTATAGGCTTTATGGTCAGATTTGACTGTACGAATGAAAGGGTACCACACACCACGAGTAAGACACCAATTCCAGCAAAAATCACTTTTGCCGGTGAGAATACCTCGAGTCCGAATGTTAGAGGGCAGATCCTTGACGGGAGGGATCTGAAGATTCACCATGGCAACACCCTGGCCAAGGGTGCCGGAAAGTGCGCATAGAACAGTAACAGTGGTGTTGAGCCATTGTTTAGAGCTTCCAATATCGCTCCGAGATTGAATGAACTGTTGAATATTGTACTGTTTATTAAGTAAGTCGAGGATAGCGCCAGGGGAATCGCAATCTTCCAGTTGTACTGTGAGCTGGTGGGCAAGAAGGTCGTTCTTTGTCTTCCTTTTATATTTGATCAGGGCAGCATCGAAAATAGGTCGGAAATTGGATGCTGAGGGTGTCGGGATTGGAGTGTGAGACATAGGGAAAGTTATGAGTGTGTTAAGGCATAAAGGCAAAGATGACAATGCTGCCTGAAAATAGTCCCACGAAGCTCGCCACCACGGAGTCAGTCCACGTATGAGACCTAGCGTATTGCCTGGACTCGGAGGTCTTTCAGTTTGCCATCATCATCGAACGCTATTTAGACAAAGTACTGGATCGTCATTGACAGGAAAAGGTGCAAGAACAGCTCCAGCGCCGGAGCTGCCAGTGTTCTTGCACCTTTCTCTATCACGCCTCTAAAACCTGTTGATTGATAACCGCACTTCGTTTGACAGGCACGGAGACACAGCGAAGAGAATTACGACAAATCTGCGCCACAATCGTTTCGCCTCCTGTTATGGAGACTGGACATTGAATTAATGACAAGCGCCTCTGAATCCCTGACTTTACCGCCGATTGTCCATCACGATCCCTGCATCGTCTTCCCTCGCAGCCCACTGGGTTGTATGGATGCTGGACTGTCCGGCTCCATTATCCTGCTCCGTCGCATGCCCTGAGCATTTCCTGACCAAGCCTGTCTATTTTGACTACGTGGCATCCCTTCCGGCCCTTTGAATTCTTTAGAACCCCTCCGCAACCTACACCGATTACCCGAGGATCCCAAGCGGGATCGGTTAGTGAGGTGTCTGGGCACCGCAGCTAGTGGGTCTCAGATGTCGGTGGTGATGGCGTGCTACCAGGGACCAGGGTGGTCAGGGCTAGCAGTGCGCATGGTGGATCTTTTAACGTGTGAAGCACCGTCACTTCAGGCCTTCTGGGGTTGAGTTTGGCTGATCCAAGGAGGGTAAATGAGTCATTACCTTGCAAACATCAAGTCCAACCGGATTTATGGTTGTAGGCAAGGAGAGAAATGGGCATCTCGTGTCCAGATTTCCATCTGTCTTTTCGTGTTGACAATCTGTCCGTTATTTTTGTTCCCGAAGGAGACCAGGAATGGCCCCCACAGACTACTCGTATTCTACTCGTATTCTCACACCATGTCCCCACCCCCACCTTCGCCCCCACCATTAGGTAGACCCCTTGTTCTTCCCCGCATACATCCAACTCCTGAATCAGTGGAACTGTCCTTTTCCGATTTTCATGAGTCCAGGGCAACGCGAATCAGATAACCTACCATTGGCGTAAATGCAGACAAGATGGCGGCAGGAGATGAAGTCCGTACGACCAACGAAGCTATTTAACGCACCCGAGAGCTGGGACGACCCGAGTTCCGCCAACGACTCAGCCAGAGCCAGCCAGCCAGAAGCAGTACCTTTGAAGTCTCCGCCTCGGGTATACGGTACAAGCGTGGCCTTCGACTCGGAGTAGTGTGGATGGGACGGACGTGACGCTATCACTCACTTCTGATGGGAATCCTAAGCAAGTATCGATGACCCGTTGCCTCCCACTCTTCCCAAGTACACATAGATGCCGCTGAATCGCCGGAGGAAGAGGTGCTATAAAAGTCAAGTCGCCGGTGTACCTTGACGGACCGTGAGCGACGTGTCCCGCGTCGTCCTGTTTGCCATCGCCATCGACCCAAACATCGTACGTGCATCAACGTCGAGCACCGTGACCCATGAGCAATTCAAGAAAGCTGTGGTGATCATAATGACCCTTCCACGGGAAGGTGCCATCCAGCCCACAAAGGAGGACCAAGTCTACGTGGGCACCCTTGTTTTTTTTCGTAGTCCTTTCACCTAACTGGGTCTAACCTTATTATACTCTTATTACAAGCAGCGTAGGGTTTTCTATGCGCAACTGTGGGCATCACGGTCCTCATTTACACCAAACTTGGAATTCTAGCCGCCAAACGCGACGTCAACATCCCGTGACCTGGTATGCTCTACGGATAAAGCCAAGTGGTGCGCGATCGCTTTCTTCCATTTAAGCCATAATTGCTGATATGATGTAAACCATTTACACCCTATCACAGTACAGGTATGCTTGGAATGATCATCAACAGGGCACATCGAAGGAGGAGGCGTTGACCAAATATGTAGAGAAGCTCATTGACGTGGGTTGCTCATGTACCCTCATAAAAGTCGTGATGCTGATCTACCAATATATTACTCTAGATTCTCGAAGCCGCGGGGACGAAAGAGGCAAAATGTCACATAGTCGAGATCAACGCTACCTGATTTGTCGACGGCAGATGGGGCTCGGGAGTCCCGGAGGAGAGAGGGGTATCCTTGTTAAATGCTGTATATGTGTCTTGTGCGTCGTCCTGGTCACACGTTTATCTGCGTGTATTATCCCCAAAAAGAGGGCGGCCGTTCCTCGCCCGCCCATACCCCCCTCGACGAACACAGTGCCATAGGGATCTAGCGCATAGCGTGTTCGATGAACGTCCCCCGCCATCGCCACTTCATGCACATACACCACGCAAGGCGCGGGCCTCGGAATACTCGACGAATCTAACGACAAAGACGACCACGGGCGATTGTCGCGCTTGATTTACCCCTTGCTGCGTGTCCGCAACGAGAGCGAAGCCGGGGGCAGGGGCTGTTCGGCATGCACGGCAGGGGAGTCATTAACGCAAAGCGGCGAGCCGAACAAGGCTGCGCGACAGCGCACGTTAGACCCGGACTCGGGTGGCGTGACTGATGAAGACTTGTTGATGTTCGATATTGAGCCGCACTTGTATACTGCGGTTGGGCCGGTGGCGGTGGAGGTATCACCGTATCCGCGGGCGCTGGAACTGTCGAAGGCGTAGAAGGGGGTGATGAAGATGAGGGTGAAGTGCAAGTACTCCACCGTCACCGATGCCGCGAAGGAGGACAAGAGGACGTACTGGTAGTTGTGTGCGGGGATGATGGTGACTATGTTTTACGATATCATAGAACATCTACTATTCATTGGTCTAAGCTGTACATGTTTGGTTATTGTGAAGTTTGTTTTCATTTGTCATTAGGTTCCCGGGGATACTACCCCACTGGCAGAACCACTGTAACGTACTACAGTATTATCGTTGTGCTTTTGCAACTGCGTTACCCTATTTTCACTTCCGTTCCACTGTTACCCGGTCTGTGGCTTTTAAACTCAAAACTTTGAGAGAAATTTTGAGTGAGCCAACAGACCGGAGATCCTCGTCTCGTCCAGTCGACACCTGACCTAGTCCGAGAAAGTCCCACGAGTACCAAACCAAACCAAAGCCGGATATGGAAGACAGCTCCGAGTCACCGAGCTCACCTCTTTCCGTCTGCCATCTCATCAAATACCATTCAGACAAGCCGCATTTTCAGGGAAAGGTGCAAGAGCAGCTCCAGTGCTTTTTATGCACCTTTCCCCTATCACGCTCGTAAAATCCGTTGATTGATGAGCGTGGTCGTTCTACGGGCATCATAATAGAGATTAGTAAAGAGCATGAAGAATGCGCCCCACAATATCTTCGCTTCCCCTTCCCCTCGTCACGGCGACCGGAAGTCGAGGCAATGACAAGTGTCGCTGAGTGCCTGACTTCACCAGTTCACCGCTTGCTGTCCATCACGATCCCCTGCATTGTCTTCCCTGCGGCCCACTGGCATCCACGGGCTCTGAATTGTCCTGTTCCACTGCCCTGCTCTGTGGCATACCTTGTACACTTCCTGACCAAGCCGTTCTACGTTGATTACGTGGCGTCCCTTCCCGGTCTTTTGAGCTCCCGAGAACACCCTTCGCAACCTACGTCGGTGGCCTACCGATCTCGAGCGGGATCGGCTATCGAATTGTCTGGGACGGGTCTCCAATGGTTGTGGAAGCGGCGGCGTATCTGCAGGGTCGTCATAGAAGAAAGGCAGGCAGCACATGGCGGATTTCTTAGCATGTGAAGTACCGTCGCCTCAGGGGTGAAGTTTGGCTTATCCAGAGAGGGTGTACGAGACTTGACCTTGCAAACACTGACATGCCCAGCGAAATTTGTGCGCGCAGGAAGAAGAGGGAGCTGTCTGCTGTGCGGGAGGGTAGAAAATATTTAGTAGTTGGAGAAGAAGTGAGATAGCTCAGAGAAGAGGTGGGCGTTTTTGGTCTAATTCTCTATCCATGTTCTTTGAGTTGACAATATCTTTGTTACCCAAGATTTTGTGAGGAGCCGAGCAACAACTGCACGCCATCACTTCCGCAGCTGCCGCCGCCACTGCCATTATGCGGCACCCTTGTCTTCCCCAAGAGCCAGAAACTCCAGTAATGGCGGAGGTGTCTTTTTCAGACACACCTGCGTCACTGTGGCACGCCAGTGGACGCCTCGAATTTTCACCGCCTAGAGCGAAGCGCGTTGGACAGCCCACATCGACGCCCCCGCATATAGGCCAGCTGCCTCCCTGTACTATGAGTTCCGCTGATACTTCATTCATTTCCCCGAGTGTTCAGCGGCCACCACTCGCGGTCGATGGCCCAGGTCAAGTTACAATTAGCAAGAAGCGAAATTGGGATGGTCGATACGCAGGCGAAGGAAGGGGTGCCGTCGTCAAGTATCAAGTGATGGGCCGACTTTCTCGACATGTTACAATACATTACATACCTCGTTATCAAGTGCAGTACAGCCACCATAAAAGTGGGCTCTCTGCACGTGACTCTTAATCTTGATCGAGTTCCTGGCCCGGGTCGGGTTGGCAACTAGTAACGCACTGTTAAATCTGCCCGCAACCCGCAAACACTTCTCCTGCAGCCCTTCACATAACCGATCATCTGTATTTCTCTCTCTTCGTCTGCGATCAGCCCGTCAAGCAATGATCTTAGAGTCCACATCGCCAGCCACCTTGGCGTTCAACATCCTATCATCAAAGCAGAACTGCAGCCATATTCGGTATATCCAATTCAGCTCGTGTCGCTTGCCGCTCCTGGAAAAGAGACTTACCGATGGCTCCATCGCTCGAATCCTTGAAACGCAAACGTATTCTCATTCATTTGTAACTCTGGGCCAGTCCACTGGTGTAATTTGACTCGGACCTCTCCGTTTTGGTGGTGGGTTGCTTGTGAACGTTCTGAACTTTAAATCTGATTTATTCCCTAGACATGTTGATCTACTTATTTCGAAGCTCGTCCCCAGTGCTCGTTCTGTTGTGTGAACATGCCAGTGAGACCCTCACGTCCTTCACTACCTGCTCGGAGGAACTGTGCTCCCATCCAAGGGAGACGGCTCTACCTGGAGGAAAAATATGACAATAGACGCAGATTTGTTGAAACAGCAGTGAGCCTTTCCTCTTCTTCCCTTTCGTAGCACCTTTTACGATATCTCATTCTGGATGAGCTGTGCGTAGCTCCCAGTGAGGTGGCACATATATTCGACCACCTACTCGAGGAGTTTATGATCATACAAGTGATCCCATTTGACGGACGACCACGACGACGACTTACCAGGTGAGATCCTTCGAGTGGACTTCGTGGAATGGACGTATATGTCGATTATTAATAATAAATGGGACGTGCCCGACACTTATATGGAATATCAGTTTTACGTATGTAGAAGTAGCTGAACAGTAGCTGAATGGGACACCGCCGGCTATTGTGTCCTTCATTATCATTGATTTTCACCGCCTCCATCGGCTCAGATCACGCTGGCCTGCGGGTCTTGTACAACCACTTCCTGGCCTCGGCTATCGAGCTGGGCCCCCGACGCACATCTTATGTCATTGACGACGAAGCTAAAGACGCATGGGTCAAGAGGTTCTCAGAGATCAGCCGATTAGTCCCCCACATCTTATCCTCCCCTGACCTGATCGATCAGGCAGCTGACTCTCTCTCTTCAGGACATCGAACGGACATCTCACACCGTATTCGAGAAGCGCAACTTTTCTCCCCAAGGGCGGCAGCTTGGTGGGATGAGGCGTTGCTCGCAGGCAGCGGCCGCGGTCCGCGAAGCAGCCACCCCGGACGCCCCGGAAAGCGACCCTCAAAGCCTTTCGAAGGAGGTCCGAGAGGCCAAGCGTCGATGGGCAAACGACTTTCTCCACAATGCCACCCCCGAAGGCTCTGGACGGCCGCCAAATGGCGCCTGGGTCGCAGGCAACGTC
>WTXI01000289.1:0-45899 GCA_022376515.1 Lactifluus volemus
TCCGGCGAGAATGCAACAGATCTGACCGTGTCAGTGTGTCCAGTAAACGGGCCCGCTACGACCCTTCCTGTTGTGGCATCCCAAATGCGAATCGTGCGATCATCAGAAGCCGATGCGATGTGCCGCCCGTCCGGCGAGAATGCAACAGAGTTGACCCAATCAGTATGTCCAGTGAACGGGTCCGCTACGACTTGCCCTGTTGCGGCATCCCACACACGAATCGTACGATCCTGAGCACGATGCAACGCGCTGTCCGTCCGGCGAGAATGCAACAGATCTGACCCAATCGGTGTGTCCAGTAAACGGGTCCGCTACGATCTGTCCTGTCGCGGCATCCCACATACAAATCGTGATCATCCGAGGCTGATGCGATGCGCTGTCCGTCTGGCGAGAATGCAATAGATCTGACCCACGGAGTGTCCAGTAAACGAATCAGCTACGATCTGTCCTACTGCGGCGTCCCACACGCGAATCGTGCGTCGTCGAGGCCGATGCAATGCGCTGTCCATCCGGCGAGAATGCAACAGAATTGACAAATCGGTGTGTCCGGTAAACGGGCCTGCTGCTATCTCTCCCATTGTGGCATCCCCAAGCAAATCGTGCGATCGCAGAGGCCGATGCGATATGTTGCCCGTCTGGCGAGAATGCAACACTTGTGACATAATTGGTGTGTCCAATAAATGGGCCCGCTACGACCTCTCCCGTTGTGATATCCCACACGCGGATTGTGTGGTCATACGAGGCCGATGCGATGCGCTGTCCGTCCGGCGAAAATGAAACAGATCTAACCCAATCGGTGTGACCAGTAAACGGACCCGCTACGATATGTCCTGTTGCAGCATCCCACACCATATCGTTCTATCATTCGAGGCCGATGCAATGCACCGCCCGTCTGGTGAGAATGCAACAGATTGGACCGAACTGGTGTGTCCAGTAAACGGGCCCGCTACGGTTTCTCCCGTTGTGGTATCCCAAACGCGAATTGTGCAATCCCACGAGGCCGATGCGACGTGCCGCCCGTCCGGGGAGAATGAAACAGAACGGACCGAAGCTGTATGTCCAGTAAATGGGTCCGTTACGATTTGTCCTGTTGCGACATCCCACACGCGAATCGTGCAGTCGTCCCAGCTTGATGCAATGCGCTGGCCGTCCGGCGAAAATGCAATAGAATTGACGAAATCGGTGTGTCTAGTAAGCGGGCCCGCTACGATCTCTCCGTCGTGGCATCCCAAACGCAAATTGTGCGATTCCAGAAGCCGATGCGATGCGTTGCCCGTCCGGCGAAAATGCAACAGAAACGGCCCAGAGACCAGGTGTATGAATTGTCATTTCCAATGCTGGCCAATGAGACAATTCCCCACGTTCCAAGGTCAATGTGTGAGGAAACTGGCAAAGGTATTGATTGCGGATGCGGGAAGAGGTTGGTGTGAAAGGGAGGGCAGACACATAGATATGGGGAGCGCTCTTCGCCACGGCCATTCCGAAATACCGCACAAATGCGGACGCATCATGCACCAATCCCAACAATTCCTGCACTTCAGGTTGAGTACGCTGTTTTACCTAAATGTCAACACATGTCATACTCAATTATGGGGTGTACCTACCTCAAGCTGCAACCACGATGACAACACAGGTGAAATAGGGCCCACACGGCTCGTAATGCTAAGCACTTCCAGCCAAAACAGAAATTTTGTCTCGAAGAGAGATCGGACCTTCTTGAAGATATCCTGGTCGAAGGCAAGATGTCCTAAATGACCGATCCAGTAAATACACGCGTATGATAGTCCAGATGGAATGTGTTCGGTGATTCGAGATTCAAGGTCAGGGACGTCGCTGTTGGCGAGATATGACGACTCGAGTTTGCAGATGTTGAATTTGAGACTATCGAGCATTGAGCCAAGGCAGGAATGTGCCAACTGTCGATGGGAGTCGGAGAGGTCAACATAGAATACATCGTTCGTCTGATTGGTTAGAAAATCACGGAATGAGGTATGGAGAGGAACGATGGGACACGTTTGATCCGATGACGTCACGTTGCTCAGCAGCGAGCCCAGACGACGAAGTGTTTCAAGTACAGGAAGTGGATCGAAATCCTCAGGATCATCAATGGGTGCATGGCGTCGCAAAGAAATTAAGGACTGGATGGAGAGGGGCTCGATCGCAGCAAAAAGCTGTCCCATGATGGACCGAAATAGTGACTGTGCTTCCTCTGATTTGAAGTATTCTTTGAGAACTTCTTCGTACAAATGATCCAACAAACCTCTCCCGCGACCTTGAGAGTGTCCCAACAGGCGCTGTATGAGCTTCTTCACGCTGAGGCCGAGATTGTCAGGGCTATTGATGAATCCGGATGCAACTGCAGCCCACTGAAATAGGCCCTCTGCACCCTTCGCTAATCTGTCACCATGCTCTTTGAACACTTCCTCGGAGAGCTCATCCTGGAGATAAATCCCAATATCGCGCTCCGTGTCGGCTAGTTGGGCGTCATTCATGTAGAGGGTATGGACAGACTGCGCATTGGTGAACGCAGGTTCAATACCATGCTCCGGCCTCGAAGTGATGAAGATGCGGAAGTTTGGCGGGAGGTCGATGAGGTGTTGGGCAAGGAATGTATGTAGTCCATTTTTGCCGATCGTGATGCCACTCTCATCCAACGCATCGATGACGATAAGGATCGTGCCATCGAGTTGTAGGTACTTGAGTGGTTCAAGGAGGAGCCATTCAAAAAGTCTAGGATAATCTCGGGTATTACGGAGAGACGAATTATCCACAACGGCCTTCCCAAGGGCGAGTTTGAACGGAGGATAACGATCGCAAAGATCACGAGCAAGTGTTGTGAAGAGATGATAACCATCGTCTTTGGATTCCTCCTTCCGACGAAATGCGACATAAGAGCCAAGACACTTCGTGTCGAAGAGACGCGCAACTTCATGCGCAATCGAGGACTTTCCTGTGCCTGCCTGGCCGAAGAGGACGAGGCCACGTTCAGAGTTGGGATTCCCGACCCATTCAATGATGTGGTGCAAAAAATCTTGGCGAGTGCCTGGATGACAGCCCTTCCTATCGTTGAATCGCCACCCTTCTAAAACAGGCATTTCTCCGATTATTGCCCTCAATTCTGCGCTCACCCTGTCAGATGGTTGATCCGACAATTTGCCAGAATCACGCACCAGATTCCAATGCCTGGTTCGATGTTTTCGTTAGCTGCGATCTCATATCATCTCGTATCTGAAGGACAGCAGCCCCAGCGATGACATTAGAATATGTGAGGAACTTTTTATGCAGTCGGATGAGCGTGGTGCGGTAGGTCTCGACCTTGTCGTCAAGCTGGCCGCCGATATTCTTAAAAACTCGTTTCCCTGGAAATCACATGTTAATAACAAGAAACGAAGATGGTCAAGACCGTCGTACCGACTTGCACGTCCTTCGCATACGATTCGATAAATTCGGCAGATTCGGAGACGCACTGCAGCATCTCCTCGAGGACTTTTGCCTGGGTAGATCCCTGCCGAATGCTGGTCAAAACGTCCGCGTCCTTCGCAAATTCAAACGCGTCGCGTATCGCGATAAGTAGTGTCCGGACATTATCGTCAAGCTGAAACTGGTGTACCAAGGTCTGGTAGCGAAGTCACAAAAAGCAGAATGAATTTTCCATGGCCTCCGACAAAATAAGGACACATACCTCGGGGATCTTTGAGAACAGGCTCCATGCTAAGCTGGCATAGGGGTTCAGCTGGGACAGAATGATATTAACAAAGGGTAGGGAGAAAACATATTTTGTGCATACTTTTAGGATTGGACTGACAGCGTCCATCACCCATTTGATACTATTAGCGGTAGTCTTCCACGTCTTTACCGTATCCAAAGCCTCCCCAGCGCGATCGAGAGTATGTGACATCTCCGTCTGGTTGTCCGCCATCGATCCCACAGGAGTACCGCTCTCGATGGGAACGGTACCCACCGAGATGAAGAAGATAGGGCGGTGGTAGTTGCCATCGGTCGCGTGGTATCAGTAGAATGTGTAGCACCTTCTTCAGCGACAGGGTTGTCCAGATCTGCCATTCTTGGATTTGGGGCGTTGTCTGACGCAGTCACAGACGAACTCGGATTTGCTGAGATGGTGATCGTTATGTAGGGTGTGGCCTGCTCCGTCAGGTGCCCATCTCGATCAGTGCCGCCGAAAACGATATCGAGTTCTACAGGTTGGATGCTCAGCCAGACGCACGAACAAGAATACTAAAAAGACGAACCGCGTTGAGATTCACAGCCTATTTCCTTTGTTCCAACAAGGATGTCTTTCTGCATGGCTCTTTTTGCATACAGAGATATTGTAACACGAGAATGTGGTTGTAAGGCACTACAGGAGATTCAGTTGGTGAATAGAGGCAAAAGTATAAGAGTACTTACAAAGCATCGACCTCCTCGTTCCACTCCACATGATTTCCCATGCTCCGCACAGCTCGTGTATGCCAAGTTCTCGCCCCAGCGATCACAGTAACATAAAAACGACTTTCCTTTCGAGAGATCATCTTGATATGTGGAAGGTTCTGTGCTTTGAGGACTGGCAGAGAATAGAGATTTAGTACTTGTGACAGCGAGATATCAAGACACATACTGGTTAGTTGGAGTGGAAATGGGCTAGATTGCATATCGTGCGGCTGAGGTCGGTTATTCTAGATGTTAAAGGACTCGGGCTGTATAATTGGTTAAGAGCGGGGACATCGGAAGAGAGAGAATTTGGCATACGAATTGGGAGTTGGTGGATACAGAAGAGATCGATAAGGATGAGATCGATGACTCGGAGAGGTTGAGTATCGCCTCGAGGCAGCCGCCACATAGACCAAAATGGTCATGATTCATACCCAAACAAATTACACTCCCATCGGGGGTGCATCTAAAATTAGAACGATATAGAGAAGGCGATTAGTATGGTCCCTGCACCACACTATCTCCGAGTCAAAGTGGTAGACCTACGGATCTCGATTATTTTTACCTCTTTTTGCGTTTCTTGCTTTGCGAATCTTCGTCCACTGCCCTTTGTTTTCCCTTTATTTTCGACTCTCTTTGTCTAACTCACAACATGGTGTACTGCACAGCCCATCATAAAACCCACATGCCACTGCTAGTGCCGCTACAGCCAAGGCGTTCTAAATGAGCGTGCCTGCCCCCCCATGATTAATGTGCTAAATCTTGGGAGCGTCCATCACAGCACACAGCTACAAACTTTGATACAGTGGTAGGTGTGTAATATACAGCATGTAATAACTTAATGAATGAATGTCCAAGGAGACGTATCCGACGTCTAGGGATCCGATGCCAGTGATCCATTCGTCAGCTCGTCCTTTACTCCCAGTTTCTCCTCAGACAAGGCTTTTGGCCCTTGAACACTCATTTCACTCCCAGGGTCAGCCCCTGGCCTGTAATCACCTGGAGACTCGCAGCGCGGGAGTCCGAATCATCCGAGTCTCTGGCCCTGGCTACTTCATTTAAACTTTTGCAGAGCGAGGCCTCGATGGTAACGATGCCGCGAGTCGTCTCTGCTGTTGTGTCGGGGATCGGTAGGTCATGCGGGAGCATGAACGGAAGCGTTCTCAAGAAAAGGAGGGCATTGGACAGGCCGGATGAAAGGTAGATGACGTCGACCAAAATTATGATAGAAAATGGGTTGGGATTTGTCCGCGAAGGTGCTGTAGCGCACAATCGACAAGGGAAAAACCTGTGAAATGAAAGCACAGTCAGGAAGAGGATACTTGAACAAAAACGGTGCCTCACTGACGACCCGCCTGCTAGCTCGTTCGCTGACCTTCTCCACGCTCAGCCATTCGCTCCACTCGACATGAAGTTGAATATGACGGCCGCGCCAACTCGAATTCGCGCGAAACGAGTGGTTCAAACCCATCACCATCAACATTTTTATATTTGCACATCATGTCTGCGGTATACAGCGGCCTCTTGTGATGTCCATATAGTGGTTAGGGTATCCAGAGGAGTTTGGATATGATTATGAATCCAAGTAAGACGCGTCAACTTCAATTGGACGCGCGGCGTCTGTCGTGATTAGAACTTTTTCGCTACCCTCATCCTTTCCATCATAACACCTACCGACTCTGACAACACCGTCTTCTCTTTCCAAGGCAGATTACATCAAGTAGAGTATGCACTCCGTCAAGCAGGAGTCAGTCTGCGCTTGAAAACTCATGCAATCCTCCTTTCTCTCAAAGTGCGTGTCATGTCATGCCCGTAGCAGCAGCAGCGCTTCGTCTCATTCCTTCGGCTCACACCTATGTTGTCCAGCGCCTCGTACCAGCAAATGATGTTCCACATCGACGACCACGTCGGCCATTGCGATCGCAGGCCTAACCTCGGATGCATGTGTACTCCTTCCGTTGTTCTATATTTCTCACATTAAGCCCCACCCACAGACCCAAACGACTTGATCTCAAAAAGTAGCAACTTTATGCGCCAGCCCATGGCGTACACGATGGTCTTCAACCAGCCCGTCCCGTAAATCGCCTCGTATCGGTCATCGCTGACAGTGTGTTTCACCATTTTTTCTGAATTTAGGGCTTTTTTTATGGTAACTGATGTATGTATTGATCAACCACGCAGGAGCCCAAGTGGACACACAGGAACATGGCCGACGTCCATACGGTGCCGGCGTCCTGGTCATCGGGCTAGACCACACTGGACCACACATATACAAGTTCTCACCAAGCGCTTGGCCAAGCGACAGTAACTTACCTTGCCGTCGCAATCGGCGGCCATAGCCAAAGCGTTAAGATGTATTTCGAGAAGCATTTTGAGTGTTTTGCTGATGGTGCCGTATTCCCTCACCTTCCTTTTGTGACCATCATCTTACCGAAAAGTGTTTCGTTTGTCCCAGAACTGAACGGTTTTGCGGCAGTTTGGAAGATTTGATTCACCCCTGGTTGCGCGCGCTCCACGAGATGCTGCAGCAGGACAAGGAACTCACGACGAACAACACCTCGATTGGTGTTTTAGACCAGTGCAGCATACACGAAGCTGAGGGCACGCCAGTCGACTTTCGTATGCTCGAGCGAGGTGTATAGATGTTGGGGATGGTACGCACGGCATGCCTCTAAAACTTTAATGATTTTGCTAGGGGATGGCTGCGATAGCCACAAGTATTTAGATGGGCAGGTTGTCTCCGATATCAGAGCTTAAATAGTTAATACTTGTGGACGCTGTGCTTCATCTATGCTTCCGTTCTCAGGCTATGCGGCCTAAGAGAACAAGCCTAACAGTATGCTACCGATTTCCGAGGAGTCCCTGACAAACATTAAGAATTGAGGAAGTTAGGAAAATTGGGAGGGTATCGCAACCGCTCAGTGGTAGAACTGGGCGCTTAGTAAGAGATTGTCACGGTGTACGCTCTTTGCTTTGCGATCAATCCAACTGTTAGCTCAATAAAATGTAATCTACATTTAGGCGACAGCATACACTGATACTGTAACTTGTTTTTCGATACCAACTCGTCGTAACGAGATCGCTGTACTTGCACCATCCCTGTCGCCCGCGACGTGGAAAGCTGTGCAAAAGTAACTCGTTTTGGCATATATGGGATGACCTTTGTTTGTTTAGTCTTTGTCCAATATGATTCTCTCCACTTGCAATTGAAGTCTAGTCACGGCCGCAGTATAAGGCGGAGCAACATTAGCAGATTTAGGCCATCAATTCGTTCTATAAATGCCGTTGTGAAATAAATCTATTCAACTTATGAGCCCCGGACGAGTTTCTTTGGCACTAAGGAATCGAACCGTGGGACCGTCGGAGGACCCGCCCGGAGTACAGTATTTACCTTCATGAGGGTGTCGTTCTCTTCTCTCTCGGCCACACCGTATGGTGTGGGCTTTCCACATCATTTGGATATCTCTTCTTGTCGTGCTCGTCGGTACAGGCGGCAGCAATGCCCTTCACGAGCACGTCCTCCATAATCCACAGGGGTCAACTTTCAAAATCTCCATCGACGCGCTGCTGGCATAACCTCGCATCCCGATCAAGGGACTGAGGTGCCGGCACATGCCAGCACATTACAAGCACCACTCGTTGTCACCGTCGCGGCATCCGAGTTCTCCGTTCAGACGTTCACCCAGCCACTCGATCACTTTTACAACACCACCGACGTGACGTTTCAACAACGTTTCTGGGTCAACACACGACACTATAAACCACGTACTGGCTCACCGGTCATCGTTATCGATGGGGGCGAGACTAACGGGGAGGACCGTCTGCCATTCTTGGACACAGGTGTTGGGGATATTTTGGCACGTGCGACAGGTGGCATCGCAGTTGTGCTAGAGCATAGATATTATGGTACGTGTATCCCTGTATTGAGCCTAGACGCTTTCATGCGCTGAAGTGCGACCGGGATTTGGTCCAGGCAAGTCTGTGGGTGTCCAAAACTTTTCGACAGATTCCCTAAGGTGCGCTTGTCCTCGCCGCCCCATGCCATGTCGACCCCTCCGCGCGCTCTTATATTGATCCAGCTTATTTCCCCATCATGCGGTGCTGCAGGTGGCTCAACAACGAGCAAGCACTCGAAGACTCGGCCAATTTTATGCGCAATGTCAAATTCGAGAACATCAACGAGAACCTTACGGCCCGAAAGACACCATGGATATACTATGGTGTTCGTGTGCCCTCTCCAGCGTCCTGTGATGGTGGTCATCCCGTTGTTAATGTCGAGTTTTGGTTTTGTAGGGGTCATATGCAGGAGCACGGGCAGCTCACATGCGAGTGCTGTATCCTGATCTCGTGTTTGGTGCTATTGCATCGAGTGGTGGGCACCTTTTGTTTTCAATCATTCTTCACAAACGATACTAAACCTCCTCCCTCCCCCTAGCGGTGACGCACGCTGTGCTCATGAATTGGGAGTACATGGATGTCATCCGGCTCGCCGCGGACCCAATTTGTTCATCCAACCTTGTGAATAGCATCAGCATGATTGATTCGCTTCTCAAAATCGCCCCCCTGCACGGCCGACTCAAAAGCCTGTTTGGCCTCAGCGAGCTGGAGTCAGATAAGGACTTTGCCTCGGTGCTCGAGGTATGTCTCGGACCTGCTTCATAAGATAGGCGGAACTGATATGTGCTGCTGGAACAGTATCCGCTGACCACGTGGGAGGATCAGAATTGGGATCCTGCTGTTAGCTCGACGACATTCGATCAGTTCTGCGCGACGCTGAACGGCGACACGCCTACTCTGAAAGACACGGAGCGTACGGTGCTCCTGGGAGGAGGACTGAAAGCTAATATTGCTCTGTTAAATTACGCCAAGTGGATCCGTGAGGTACGCATCTCTTACCCTTATGCATCTTGAATCACAAAGCTTTTGGGACCGCGAAGAACATTGTCGTACTCTGCCCACAAGATATGGGTTTGACTGTGGAAGATTGCTTCGGGACAAACGAAGATTCAAAATATCAGATCACAGATTTCAGTGAAGACTGGCGCCCGTGGGTGTTCCAGTACTGCACACAATGGGGCTACTTGACCGTATGTCTTCTCACTACCGCATCACCGCTCATGCTGACATCCATTTGTAGACCGCGCCACCAGTTGGCATCCCTACTATTATTTCTCGCCTATTGGACATCGACTATGAGCACAAGATATGTATGCAGGCGTTCCCACCGGGAGAATACTACAAAGTGCTTCCACTGCCAAATGTCACTGCCGTGAATGTGCTAGGCAATTACCACATTGCAGCTGATAGGTTAACATTTATTGACGGTGAAGGTATGTATATTCAGTCGTTCTACCCCTTTCTTGAACGGGTCTGGCGATGCTGACTACGGATGGGTTCGCAGTTGATCGTGGCGCCCATACACGCCACATAGCGCTTACGGCGGTGCGGAGGAACGTGAGGACACAGTAGTTAGGCCATTCAAAATTATTCCTGGTGTGTCCTAATCCTTTTCACTTGCTGATATCAAACTGTGGAATGACACGCTGCTAGGTGGTGTCCACCACTGGGACGAGAACGGGCTTCAGGAGGGCGAAAAGGAACCCAAGAAAATTTGTCAAATTCATAGTGAGATGGTTGAGTTTGTCAAAGCTTGGTTGGAGGACTGGGAAGACCTCTTTGACGAGGCAATCATATGATTCGCTTGATATGTAACGTTTCGTTGCTCTTTAGTTCAGAGCAGCGCAGCAATCGAAATAACATTCTACTCTGCTAGTTCTCGCGCCGAGATCAACAATCCTACAAATAATTCTGTGCACCTTTCAACTTCTTACAAGTCCCGGAAAACTATTAGAAAGTCGATTTTGACTTTTCTTTCTTGTCGAGGACCTCTTTTTGAAGGCACAATAGTCACATGACCGTGTCACGTTACCAGTATCGGGGCACGTGGGTCTCAACAACACGCGTTCGATGGACCCTCAATTGATTCATCAGTCTTTAACATGTGGTAATTTGACTGTCCGCGGTTATTTATTAGTATCCTATCCAGAGGGAATGACTACAGAAAAATAAAGAAATAGCGTACAACCGATTCTATTTCTATGAATTGTAATCATAGACTGTAGCCCAATTTAATCCATACGCAAACTTTGAGAAATCAAGCCGTGTCTCATGTCCACCTGCGATCCAGACAGTCCTGGGTCTATGAAGACGCCGCCTGTGAAGTTCGGGAATCCATAAAAAAAGTTCTTTCTCTTCTCCACATATCCAACCATCAGTATTGATCGGGGACTGATCTAGGATTTTGTCAGCATCTTTCGTTACAACCTCCGCAGATCTGATCCCTGAGGTGTGTCCAGTAGATTGGCCCGCTCCAACCTGTCCTATTGTAACTTCCCACATGCGAATCGTGTGATCATCTGAGGCCGATGCTATTCGCTGCCCATCTGGAGAGAATGCAACAGATCGGACGGAAGAGATGTGTCCAACAAACGGACCCGCTACCATCTCTCCTGTTGCAGCATCCCACATGCGGATCGTACAATCTTCTGAGGCCGACGCGATGCACTTCCCGTCCGGCGAGAATACAGCAGAGTTGACAGGAGCGGTGTGTCCAGTAAATGGGCCCACTACGATCTGTCCAGTTGTGATATCCCACACGCAAATCGTGGCATCGAGTGAGGCCAATGTGAGGCGCTGTCCGTCCGGCGAGAATGAAACAGAGTAGACTGATTTGGTGTGTCCAGCAAACGGGCCCGCTACGACTTGCCCTGTTGCAGCATCCCACACACGAATCGTACGATCGGTCGAGGATGATGCAATGAACCGCCCATCCGGCGAGAATGCAACAGATATGACATCGGCAGTATGTCCAGTAAACGGGCCCGCTACGACCCTTCCTGTTGTGGCATCCCAAATGCGAATCGTGCGATCATCAGAAGCCGATGTGATGTGCCGCCCGTCCGGCGAGAATGCAACAGAGTTGACCCAATCAGTATGTCCAAAGAACGGGTCCGCTACGACTTGCCCTGTTGCGGCATCCCACACACGAATCGTACAATCGGCTGAGCACGATGCAACGCGGTGTCCGTCCGGCGAGAATGCAACAGATCTGACCAAACTCGTGTGTCCAGTAAATGGGTCCGCTACGATCTGTCCTGTCGCGGCATCCCACATACAAATCGCTTGATCTTCCGAGGCTGATGCGATGCGCTGTCCGTCTGGCGAGAATGCAATAGATCTGACCTCACGGGAGTGTCCAGTAAATGAATCAGCTACGATCTGTCCTACTGTGGCGTCCCACACGCGAATCGTGCGGTCGTTCGAGGACGATGCAATGCGCTGTCCATCCGGCGAGAATGCAACAGAATTGACAAAATCGGTGTGTCCGGTAAACGGGCCTGCTGCTATCTCTCCCATTGTGGCATCCCACAAGCAAATCGTGCGATCGTAAGAGGCCGATGCGATATGTTGCCCGTCCGGCGAGAATGCAACACTTGTAACATAATTGGTGTGTCCAATAAATGGGCCCGCTACGACCTCTCCCGTTGTGATATCCCACACGCGGATTGTGTGGTCATCCGAGGCCGATGCGATGCGCTGTCCGTCCGGCGAAAATGAAACAGATGTAACCCAATCGGTGTGTCCAATAAAGGGGCCCGCTACGATCCGTCCTGTTGCGGCATCCCAGGCATCAGGAAAATCCGAGTTTTTCTTAACAGCGCTTGAGCATGCTTAATATGACTTAACAACACTTCTAAGCACTTTTAAGCAAAATGTCTCTAAGCTGGCCATGCTTAGGCTAAGCTAGGTCTTCTCCTTAATTTGACTTAGCCAGGGCTTATTGATGCTTATCTTGGGCTTAATTCACTTAAATGGTAGCTTAGATCTGTGCTTACCAAAAGTTTTCAAGCACACAGATTTTGGGCAATAAAATTCATATATTGAGCTAAACTACAACATGACTATGTACAGGAAATCCAATAGTTCCACCAGCCTTGGTGGAACAGCCCTGGCAGGGGTGGGGGCTGCAGGGCCACAGGGAGGTGGTGGTGGTGGTGGTGGTGGAGGCGTGGGAGGAGGCCGCGAGAGGAGGCACGGGAGGAGGCGAGGCGCGTGGGAGGCGCGAGAGAACGCGCAGAGGAAACGAGGCACGCGAGACAGCGCGCGGGAGGAAACGAGGCGCGGGAGGCGCGAGCGAACGCGCGGGAGGAAACGAGGGGCCCGGGAGGCGCGAGAGAGCGCGCGGGAGGAAACGAGGGGCCCGGGAGGCACGAGAGAACGCGCGGGAGGCACAGGAGGCGCGGGGCGCGAGGGAGCGAGGAAGCGCAAGAGGAAGCGCAGGAGAAGGCGCGGGACGTGGGAGGAGGTGTGGGAGGCGTGGGAGGAGGCGCGGGAGGCGCGGGAGGAGGCACGGGAGGAGGCGCGGGAAGCGTAGGAGGAGGAGGCGCAGGGGATGGTAGTCCAGGTCGGCAGAGGCGGCAGCGCCGGCGACGAAAAAAAGAAAGAAAAAGTCAGTACGTGTTGGGGCGGGACAGGCAGCGTGACAACGTACCGGGGTGTCGGCGCAGGCAGCGCGACAACATAGACTGCCTCACAGAGGCAGTGGATCCAAGAAGTCGCGAAAGCGGTGGGGGAGGCGCGGGCACAGGAGGCCCATGACGACGCGACAGAGGCAGAGGCAGAACCAGGGGCAGAGGCAGAACCAGAGAAGAACCAGAGAAGGAGGCAGAGGCAGGGGCAGAGAAGGAGGGGACGCGGAGGAGGCAGCGGTGGGACGTGTTGGGGCGGGGCAGACAAGACGGAGGGGGATAGAGGGAGAGATGGAAAGGGGCGGCAGACTACGAGAGGCACGAAAATCAACATTGTGCAAACAGTAGTAAATAATACACCCACTGTAACGACTTAGCGAAAATTTCGCGAGTCGCGACTTTGCATATTTTTTTTCGGACTTTAGTTAAATTACATAAATTAATTTTTTTATTTCTGTTTGCTTGTCTTAAGTGTCTTACACATCTTAATTACTTAATGTACTTATCTTTGGCCTTGATTTGCTTAGTTGTTGTACATACTCATTTTCTAAGCAAAAAATAAGCAGCTTGAGCAACTTGGCAGGCTTAAAAATGAGATAAGCTGGTTAAGCTGTCTAAGTTTTTTCTGGATTTTCCTGATGCCACACGCATATCGTTCTATCATAAGAGGCCGATGCAATGCACCGCCCGTCTGGTGAGAATGCAACAGAACTGACAAAATCGGTGTGTCCAGTAAACGGGCCCGCTACGGTTCCTCCCGTTGTGGTATCCCAAACGCGAATTGTGCAATCCCCCGAGGCCGATGCGACGTGCCGCCCGTCCGGGGAGAATGAAACAGAAAGGATGTCCATTGTATGTCCAGTAAATGGGTCCGTTACGATTTGTCCTGTTGCGACATCCCACACCCGAATCGTGCGGTCGCCCGAGCTCGATGCAATGCGCTGGCCGTCCGGCGAAAATGCAACAGAATTGACGAAACTGGTGTGTCCAGTAAACGGGCCCGCTGCGATCTCTCCCGTCGTGGCATCCCAAACGCAAATTGTGCAATCAAATGAGGCCGATGCGATGCGTTGCCCGTCTGGCGAAAACGCAACAGACATGACGGATCCCCTATGTGCACGAATCGTCATTTCCAAGGCTGGCCAATGAGGCAATTCCCCACGTTCCAAGGTCAATGTGTGAGGAAACAGGCAAAGGTATTGATTGCGGATGCGGGAAGAGGTTGGTGTGAAAGGGAGGGCAGACACATAGATATGCGGAGCGCTCTTCGCCACAGCCATTCCGAAATACCGCACAAATGCGGACGCATCATGCACCAATCCCAACAATTCCTGCACATCTGGTTGAGTACGCTGTTTTACCCAAATGTCATTACATGTAATACTCAATTATGCGGTGTATCTACCTCAAGCTGCAACCACGATGATAATACTGGCGAAATAGGGCCCACACGGCTCTTAATGCTAAGCACTTCCAGCCAAAACAGAAATTTTGTCTCGAAGAGAGATCGGACCTTCTTGAAGATATCCTGGTCGAAGGCGAAATGTGCTAAATGATCGACCCAGTAAACACACGCGTAACATAGTCCAGATGGAATGTATTCGGTGATTCGAGATTCAAGGTCAGGGACGTCGCTGTTGGCGAGATATGACGACTCGAGTTTGCAGATGTTGAATTTGAGGCAACTTAGCATTAAGCCAAGGCAGGAATGTGCCAACTCTCGGTGGGCGTCGGCGAGGTCCACATAAAACACATCGTTCGTCCTATTGGTTAGAAAATCACGGAATGAGGTATGGAGAGGAAGGATGGGACGCGTATGATCCGATGAAGTCACGTTGCTCAGCAGCGAGCCCAGACGACGAAGAGTTTCAAGTACAGGAACAGGATCGAAATCCTCAGGATCATCAATGGGTGCATGCCGTCGCAAAGAAATTAAGGACTGGATGGAGAGGGGCTCGATCGCAGCAAAAAGCTGTCCCATGATAGACCGAAATAGTGTCTGTGCTTCCTCTGATTTGAAGTATTCTTTGAGAACTTCTTCGTACAAATGATCCAACAGACCTCCACCATGACCTCGAGAGTGTCCCAACAGGCGCTGTATCAGCTTTTTCACGATGACGCCGAGATTATCAGGGCTATTGATGAATCCGGATGCAACTGCAGCCCACTGAAACAGGCCCTCTGCCCCCTTCGCTAATCTGTCACCATGTTCTTTGAAAACTTCCTCGGGGAGCTCATCCTGGAGATAAATCCCAATATCTCGCTCCGTGTCGGCAGCCAATTGGGCGTCGTTCATATAGAGGGTACGGACAGACTCTGCGTTGGCGAACGCAGGTTCGATACCATGCTCCGGCCTCGAAGTGATGAATATGCGGAAGTTTGGCGGGAGGTCATTCAGATGTTGGGCAAGGAATGTATGTAGTCCATTCTTGCCGATCGTGATGCCACTCTCATCCAACGCATCGATGACGATAAGGATCGTGCCATCGAGTTGTAGGTACTTGAGTGGTTCAAGGAGGAGCCATTCAAAAAGTCTCCGATAGTCTCGGGTGCTACGAAAAGACGAATTGCCCACAACAGCCTCCCCGAGGGCGAGTTTGAACGAAGGATGACGATCGCAGAGATCACGAGCAAGCGTTGTGAATAGATGATAACCATCATCTTTGGCGTCTATGGATTCCTCCTTCCGACGAAATGCGACATAGGAACCAAGACACTTCTTGTCGAAGAGATGCGCGACCTCATGTGCAATCGAGGACTTTCCTGTGCCTGCCTGACCGAAGAGAACGAGGCCACGGTCAGAGTTGGGATTCCCGACCCATTCAATGATGTGGCGCAAAAAATCTTGGCGAGTGCCTGGGTGACAACCCTTCCTATCGTTGAATCGCCAGCCTCCTATAACAGGCGTTTCTCCGATTATTGCCCTCAATTCTGCGCTCACCCTGTCAGATGGATGATCCGACGATTTTCCAGAATCACGCACCAGTTTCCAATGCCTGGTTCGACATTTTCGATCTCAAATCATCTCGTATCTGAAGGACAGCAGCCCCAGCGATGACAGTAGCATATGTGAGGAACTTTTTATGCAGTCGGATGAGCGTGGTGCGGTAGGTCTCGACCTTGTCGTCAAGCTGGCCGCCGATATTCTTAAAAACTCGTTTCCCTGGAAATCACATGTTAATAACAAGAAACGAAGATGGTCAAGACCGTCGTACCGACTTGCACGTCCTTCGCATGCGATACGATGAATTCGGCAGATTCGGAGACGCACTCCAGCATCTCCTCGAGGATGTTTGCCTGTGTAGATCCCTGCCGAATGCTCGTCAAAACGTCCGCGTCCTTCGCAAATTCAAACCCGTCCCGTATCGCGACAAGTAGTGACCGGACATTATCGTCAAGCTGAAACTGGTGTAGCAAGGTCTTGTAGCGACGTGACAAAAAAAGAATGAATCTTCCATGACCTCCGACAAAGTAAGGACACACACCTCGGGGATCTTTGAGAACAGACTCCATGCTAAGCTGGCATAGGGGTTCAGCTGGGACGGAGTGAGGTTAACAAAGGGCAGGGAGAAGACATATTTTGTGCATACTTTCAGGATTGGACTCACTGTGTCCATCACCCATTTGATACTATTAGCGGTAGTCTTCCACGTCTTTACCCCATCCAAAGCTTCCCCAGCGCGATCCAGAGTATGTGACATCTCCGTCTGGTTGTCCGCCATCGATCCCACAGGAGTACCGCTCTCGATGGGAACGGTACCCATCCGAGATGAAGAAGGTAGGGCGGTGGTAGTTGCCGTCGGTCGCGTGGTATGAATAGAACGGGCAGTACCTTCTTCAGCGACAGGGTTGTCCAGATCTGCCATTCTTGGATTTGGGGCGTTGTCTGACGCAGTCACAGACGAACTCGGATTTTCTGACATGGTGATCGTTATGTAGGGCATGGCCTGCTCCGTGAAGTGTCCATGTCGATCAGCGCCGCCGAAAATAATATCGAGCTCTACAGGTTGGATGCTCAGCCAGACGCACGAACAAGAATCCTAAAAAGACGAACCGCATTGAGATTCACAGCCTATTTCCTTTGTTCCAACAAGGATGTCTTTCTGCATGGCTCTTTTTGCATACAGAGATATCGTAACACGAGAATGTGGTTGTAAGGCACTACAGGAGAATCAGTTGGTGAATAGAGGCAAAAGTATAAGAGTAATTACAAAGCATCGACCTCGTTCCACTCGACATGATTCCCCATGCTCCGCACAGCTCGTGTATGCCAAGTTCTCGCCCCAGCGATCACAGTAACATAAAAGCGACTTTCCTTTCGAGAGATGGTCTTGATATGTGGAAGATTGTGTGCTCTGAGGACTGGCAGAGAATAGAGATTTAGTAGTTGTAACAGCGAGATATCAAGACACATACTGGTTAGTTGGAGTGGAAATGAGCTAGATTGCATATCGGTGACTGGAGTGCGGCTGAGGTCGGTTATTCTAGATGTTAAAGGACTCGGGCTGTATAAATGGTTAAAAGCGGGAACATCGGGAGTGAGAGAATTTGCCATACGAATTGCGAGTTGGTGGCTAGGGAAGAGATCGATAAGGATGAGGTCAATGAGAGGTTGAGCCGCATCGCCTCGAGGCAGCCACCACATAGACCAAAATGGTAATGATTCATACCCAAACGAATTACTGTGCAGACTTTTGTTTATTAATAAGGCCACCCACTTCGGTGCATCTAAAATTAGAACGATACAGAGAAGGCGATTAGTATGGCCCCTGCACCACGCTATCTCAAAGTAGTAGACCTACGGATCTCGATTATTTTTACCTCTTTTTGCGTTTTTATGCTTTGCGAATCTTCGTCCACCAACGTTATCGCAGATTCAATTAGTTTTCCCTTTATTTCGACTCTCTTTGTCTAGCTCACAACATGGTGTACTCCACAGCCCATCATAAAACCCACATGCCACTGCCGCTACGGCCAAGGCGTTCTAAATGAGCGTGCCTGTCCCCCCATGATTAATGTGCCAGATCTTGGGAGCGTCCATCACAGCACACTTTAATAACAGTGGTAGATGTGTAATGTACAGCATGTAATAACTTAATGAATGTCCAAGGAGACCCATCCGACGTCTAGGGATCCGATGCCAGTGAGACATCCGCTAACTCGTACTGTACACCCAATTTCTCCTCAGCCAAGGCTTTTGGCCCTCGAACACTCATTTCACTCCCAGGGTCAGCCCCTGGCCTGTAATCACCTGGAGACTCGCAGCGCGGGAGTCCGAATGATCCGAGTCTCTGGCCCTGGCTACTTCATTTAAACTTTTGCAGAGCGAAGGCCTCGATGGTAACGATGCTGCGAGTCGTCTCTGTTGTTGCGCCGGGGATCGGTATGTCATGCGGGAGCATGAACGGACGCGTTCTCGAGAAAAGGAGGGCATTGGATAGGCCGGATGAAAGGTAGATGATGTCGACCAAAATTGTGATAGAAAATGGGATGGGATTTGTCCGCGAAGGTGCTATAGCGCACAATCGACAAGGGAAAAACCTGTGAAATGAAAGCACAGTCAGGAAGAGGATACTTGAACAAAAACGGTGCCTCACTGACGACCCGCCTGCTAGCTCATTCGCTGACCTTCTCCACGCTCAGCCATTCGCTCCACTCGACATGAAGTTGAATATGACGGCCTGGTTACAGGGCCAACTCGAATTCTCGCGAAACGAGTGGTTCAAACCCATCACCATCGACATTTTTAGATTTGCACATCATGTCTGCGGTATACAGCGGCCTCTTGTGATGTCTATATAGTGGTTAGGATATCCAGAGAAGTTTGGATACGCGCAGAATAGGACTGAGACTAATAAATGATTATGAATCCAAGTAAGACGCGTCAACTTCAATTGGACGCGTGGCGTCTGTCGAGATTAGAACTTTTGCGCTACCCTCATCCTTTCCGTCATAACACCTACCGACTCTGACAAGACCGTCTTCTCGCGCCAAGGCAGATTACATCAAGTGGAGTATGCACTCCGTCAGGCAGGGATCGGGAGCAGTCGGTCTGTGCTTGAAAACTCATGCAATCCTCCTTTCTCTCAAAGTGCGTGTCATGTCATGCCCGTAGCAGCAGCAGCGCTTCGTCTCATTCCTTCGGCTCACACCTATGTTGTCCAGCGCCTTGTACCAGCAAAAGATGTCTCACATCGACGACCACGTCGGCATTGGGATCGCAGGCCTAACCTCGGATGCACGTGTACTCCTTCCGTCGTTCTATATTTCTCACATTAAGCCCCACCCACAGACTCAATCGACTTGATCTCAAATTATAGTAACTTTATGCGCCAGCAGACTATGGCATATACGATGGTCTTCAACCAGCTCGTCCCGAAAATCGCGTCATGTCGGTCATCCCTGACAGTGGGTTTCACCATTTTTCTGAATTCAGGCTTTTTTGTGGCAACTGATGTATGTATTGACCAACCACGCAGGTGCCCAAGTGGACACACAGGAAATGGCCGACGTCCATACGGTGTCGGCGTCCTGGTCATCGGGCTGACCACACTGGACCACACATATACAAGTTCTCACCAGCGCTTGGCCAAGCGACAGTAACTTACCTTGCCGTCGCAATCGGCGCCATAGCCAAGGCTTAAGATGTATTTCGAGAAGCATTTTGAGTGTTTTGTGATGGTACCGTATTCCCTCACCTTCCTTTTGTGACCACATCTTACCGAAAAGTGTTTCATTTGTCCCGAACAGAACATTTTTGCGGCAGTTTGGAAGATCTGATTCCCCCTGGTTGCGCGCGCTCCGCGAGACGCTGCAGAGGACAAGGAACTTACACGAACAACACCTCGATCGGCGTTTTAGGCCCGTGTAGCATACACGAAGCTGAGGGCACGCCAGTCGACTTTCGTATCGTCGAGCGAGGTGTATAGATGTTGGGGATGGTACGCACGACATTCCTCTAAAACTTTCATAATTTTGCTGGGGGATGGCTGCGATAGCCACAAAGTATTTAGATAGGCAGGTTGACTTTGCTCGTCTCCGATATCAGAGCTTAAATAGTTAATACTTGCAGACGCTGTGCTTCATCGATGTTTCCGTTCTCAGGCTATGCGGCCTAAGAGAACAAGTCTAACAGTATGCTAGCGATTTCCGAGGAGTCCCTGACAAACATTAAGAATTAAGGAAGTTAGGAAAATTGGGAGGGTATCGCAACCGCTCAGTGGTAGAACTGGGCGCTTAGTAAGAGATTGTCACGGTGTAGACGCTGGCTCTCTGGCTTCTCTTTGCTTTGCGATCAATCCAACTGTTAGCTCATAAAATGTAATCTACATTTAGGCGACAGCATACACTGATATTGTAACTTGATTCTCAACACCAACTCGTCGTAACGAGATCGCTGTACTTGCACCATCCCTGTCGCCCGCGACGTGGAAAGCTGTGCCAAGTAACTCGTAGCATATATTGCCAGTGGGATGACCTTTGTTTGTTTAGTCTTTGTCCAATATGATTCTCTCCACCCCAATTGAAGTCTAGTCACGGCCGCAGTATAAGGCGGAGCAACATTAGCAGATTTAGGCCATCAATTCGGCGGAATCAAATCGTTACGTTCTATAAATGCCGTGGTGAAATAAATCTATTCAACTTATGAGCTTAATGGGCGTTATATGAGCCCCGACGAGTTACTTTGGCACTAAGAAATCGAACCGTGGGACCGTCGGAGGACCCCGCCTGGAGTACAGTATCTACCTTCATGAGGGTGTCGTTCTCTTCTCTCTCGGCCACACCGTATGGTGTGGGCTTTCCACATCATTTGGATATCTCCTGTTGTCGTGCTCGTCGGTACTGGCGGCAGCAATGCCCTTCACGAGCATGTCCTCCACAATGCACAGGGGGTCAACTTTCGATATCTCCATCGACGTGCTGCTGGCATAACTTCGCATCCCGATCAAGGGACTGAGGCGCCGGCGCATGCCAGCACATTACAAGCACCACTCGTTGTCGCCGTCGCGGCATCCGAGTTCTCCGTTCAGACGTTCACCCAGCCACTCGATCACTTTGACAACACCACCGACGCGACGTTTCAACAACGTTTCTGAGTCAACACATGAAACTATAAACCACATCCTGGCTCACCGATCATCGTTATCGATGGGGGCGAGACTAACGGGGAGGACCGTCTGCCGTTCTTGGACACAGGTGTTGGTGATATTTTGGCACGTGCGACAGGCGGCATCGCAGTTGTGCTAGAGCATAGATATTATGGTACGTGTTCCCTGGGTTGAGCCTAGACGTTTTCATGTGCTGACGTGCGACCGGGATTTAGTCTAGGCAAGTCTGTGGGTGTCCAAAACGTTTCCACTGATTCCCTTGTCCTCGCCGCCTCATCCCATGTCAACCCCTCCGCGCGCTCTTATATTGATTCAGCTTATTTCCCCATCATGCGGTGCTGTAGGTGGCTCAACAACGAGCAAGCACTCGAAGACTCGGCCAATTTTATTTGCAATGTCAAATGCGAGAACATCAACGAGAACCTTACCCCCGAAAGACACGATGGATATACTATGGTGTTCGTGTGCCCTCTCCAGCGTCCTGTGATGGTGGTCATCCCGTTGTTAATGCCGTGTTTTGTAGGGGTCATATGGAGGAGTACGGGCAGCTCACATGCAAGTCCTGTATCCTGATCTCGTGTTTGGTGCTATTGCGTTGAGTGGTGCGCACCTTTTGTTTTCAATCATTCTTCACAAACGATACTAAGCCTCCTCCCGCCCCCTAGCGGTGACGCACGCTGAGCTCACGAATTGGGAGTACATGGATGTCATCCGGCTCGCCGCGGACCCAATTTGTTCATCCAACCTTGTGAATAGCATTAGCATGATTGATTCGCTTCTCAAAATCGGCCCCCTGCGCGGCTGACTCAAAAGCCTGTTTGGCCTCAGTGAGCTGGAGTCAGATAAGGACTTTGCCTCGGTGCTCGAGGTATGTCTTGGACCTGCTTCATAGCATAGGCGGAACTAATATGTGCTGCTGGAACAGTATCCGCTGACTACGTGGGAGGATCAGAACTGGGATCCTGCTGTTAGCTCGATGACGTTAGATCAGTTCTGTGCGACGCTGAACGGCGACACGCCGACTCTGAAAGACACGGGGCATACAGTGCTCCTGGGAGGAGGACTGAAAGCTAACATCGCTCTGTTAAATTACGCCAAGTGGATCCGAGAGGTACGCATCTCTTACCCTTATGCATCTTGAATCACAAAGCTTTTGTGACCGCGAAGAACATTGTCGTACTCTGCCCACAAGATATGGGTTTGACTGTGGAAGATTGCTTTGGGACAAACGAAGATTCAAAATATCAGATCACAGATCTCAGTGAACACTGGCGCCCGTGGGTGTTCCAGTACGGGGCTACTTGACTGTATGTCTTCGCATCACCGCATCACCGCCCATGCTGACATCCATTTATAGACCGCGCCACCAGTTGGCACTCCTACTATTATTTCGCGCCTATTGGACATCGACTATGAGCACAAGATATGTATTCAGGCGTTCCCACCGGGAGAATACTACAAAGTGCCTCCGCTGCCAAATGTCACTGCTGTGAACGTGCTAGGCGATTACCACATTGCAGCTGATAGTTTAGCATTTATTGACGGTGAAGGTATGTATATTCAGTCCTTCTACGCATTTCTTGAACGGGTCCGGCGATGCTGACTACGGATGGGTTTGCGGTTGATCCGTGGCGCCCATACACGCCCCATAGCACTTACGGCGGTGCGGAGGAACGAGAGGACACAGTGGTTAGGCCATTCAAAATTATTCCTGGTGTGTCCTAGTTTTTTCACTTGGTGAGATAAAACTGTGGAATGACACGCTGCTCGGTGGTGTCCACCACTGGGACGAGGGCTTCGGGAAGGCGAAAGGGAACCCAGGAAAATTTGGCAAATTCATAGTGAGATGGTTGAGTTTGTCAAAGCTTGGTTGGAGGACTGGGAAGACCCCTTTGACGAGGCAGTCGTATGATTCGCTTGATTTCCGAGCAGCGCGATACTATGTAAAATCGAAAATAACATTCTCCTCTAGTCTTGCAATTCCCGAAAAACTTGAAAGTCGGTTTTTATTATTACTTTCCCTCTTGTTGAGGACCCTGGAGAGCAGCCAGGTTTTCTGCCTTTTTTCAGGGTTGCACAAGCGGAAAAATGCTAATCCTGGGATTCCGATGGACTCGGATAGAAGCAGATAGTGCAAAACGTGGATGATATTCCGATTTCGCTAACATTCCAAGGCATTTGGTTAGGGAAATTCATATCGGGATGGATCGTTGTTGGGAATTGCCACAAGATTCCCCTGAAAAATCGGGGTCGTAGTAGGACTCGGACTATCCCAACGCTTGCCCTGCTTTTCCCGTACTTACCAAGAACGCTGACATTCCCTACGGTAAAGTACAATGCCAATTGTTAAGCTCCCTGGATTCGCACGAAGATGTCTTCAAAGGCACTAGGCACATGATTGCGTCACGTTACCGGTGGCTAGAGGCACGTGAGCCTCAGCCACAGAAGTGACAGAAGAGTTCGATGGACAGTTTCAATTGTTCATCAGTCTTTAATACAATGTGGTGTTTGGAAAAAATAATCTGACTATGTGTCCGGTTGTTTATTAACATGAGTGGTACCCAGGCCTATCCAAAGGGAATGACCAAAGAAAAAAACGTAGCGTACAACCGGCGATTCTACTTCGATAAATTGTAATCATGAACTGTAGTCCAATTTGATCCGTGCACAAACTTTGAGAGATCAAGCCGCGTCTCATGTCCGCCTGCAACCCAAACAGTGCTGGGTCTATGAAGACACCGCCTGTAAAGATCGGGAATCCATAAAAGAAGTTCCTTCTCTTCTCCACATATCCACCCCTCAGTATCGATCAGGGATTGGTCCATAAGGATCTTAGAATATTTTGTGACAACTTCCGCAGATCTGGTCCCTGAGGTGTGTCCAGTACATGTGCCCCCTCCAAGCTGTCCTGTAGCATCCCACATGCGAATCGTGCGATCATGCGAGGCCGATGCAATGAACTGGCCGTCCGGTGAGAATGCAACGGGTTCGACGGAGTTGGTGTGTCCAGTAAACGGGTCCGCTATGATCTTCCCTGTTGCAGCTTCCCACATGCGAATCGTACAATCGTCTGAGGCTGACGCGATGCGCTTCCCGTCCGGCGAGAATACAGCAGACCTGACAGAAGCAGTGTGTCCAGTAAATGGGCCCACTATGACCTGTCCAGTTGTGATATCCCATACGAAAATCGTAGCATCGTCTGAGGCCGATGCGAGCTGCTGTCCGTCCGGGGAGAATGCAACAGAATTTACTGAATTGGTGTGTCCAGTAAATGGGTCCGCTACGACCCTTCCTGTTGTGGCATCCCAAATGCGAATTGTGTGATCACCTGAGGCCGATGCGAGGCGCTGTCCGTCCGGTGAGAATGCGACGGAATTGACCCAAGCTGTGTGCCCAGTAAACGGGCCTGCTACGACCCTTCCTGTTGTGGCATGCCAAATGCGAATCTCGTTATCATAAGAAGCCGATGCGACGTGCCGCCCGTCAGGCGAGAATACAACAGAGCTGACCCAATTAGTATGTGCAGTGATTGGGCCCGCTACGACTTGCCCTGTTGCGGCATCCCACACACGAATCGTACGATCGTCTGAGCACGATGCAACGTGGTGTCCGTCCGGCGAGAATGCAACAGATCTGACCCAATCGGTGTGTCCAGTAAACGGGTCCGCCGCGATCTGTCCTGTCGAGGCATCCCACATACAAATTGTGTGATCATCCGAGGCTGATGCGATGCGCTGTCCGTCTGGCGAGAATGCAATAGATCTGACCCGACCGGTGTGTCCAGTAAACGAACCAGCTATGATCTGTCCTACTGCGGCGTCCCACACGCGAATCGTGCCGTCGTCCGAGGCCGATGCAATGCGCTGTCCATCCGGCGAGAATGCAACAGAAGGGACCGAATCGGTGTGTCCAGTAAACGGGCCCGCTACTATCACTCCCATTGTGGCATCCCACAAGCAAATCGTGTGATCGTACGAGGCCGATGCGATATACTGGCCATCTGGCGAGAATGCAACACCTGTCACAGAACCGTTATGTCCAATAAATGGGCCCGCTACGACCACTCCCGTTGTGGTATCCCACACACGAATTGTGTGATCACTTGAGGCCGAAGCGATGCGCTGTCCGTCCGGCGAAAACGCAACAGTCCTGACCCAATGGGTGTGTCCAGTAAACGGACCCGTTATAATCCGTCCTGTTACGGCATCCCACACGCATATCGTTCTATCGTCCGAGGCCGATGCAATGCACCGCCCGTCTGGTGAGAATGCAACAGATTCGACCCAATCGGTGTGTCCAGTAAACGGGCCAGCTACAGTTACTCCTGTTGTGGTATCCCAAATGCGAATCGTGCAATCCCGCGAGGCCGATGCAACGCGCCGCCCGTCCGGTGAGAATGAAATAGAAACGACCGCAGCTGTGTGTCCAGTAAATGGGTCCGTTACGATTTCTCCTGTTGCGACATCCCACACCCGAATCGTGCGGTCGTGCGAGGCCGATGCAATGCGCTGCCCGCCCAGCGAAAATGCAATAGAATTGACAGAACCGGTGTGTCCAGTAAACGGGCTCCCTACGATCTCTCCCGTCGTGGCATCCCAAACGCAGATCGTGTAATCGGATGAGGCCGATGCGATCCGTTGCCCGTCCGGAGAAAACGCAACAGAAAAGACCGATCCACTATGTGCATGAATCGTCATTTCCAATGCTGGCCAATGAGACAATTCCCCACGTTCCAAGGTCAATGTGTGAGGAAACTGGGAAAGGTATTGATTGCGGATGCGGGAAGAGGTTGGTGTGAAAGGGAGGGCAGACACATAGATATGCGGAGCGCTCTTCGCCACAGCCATTCCGAAATACCGCACAAATGCGGACGCATCATGCACCAATCCCAACAAATCCTGCACTTCTGGCTGAGTACGCTGTTTTACCCAAATGTCATTCATTACATGTCATACTCAATCATGGGGTGTACCTACCTCAAGCTGCAACCACGATGATAATACTGGTGAAACAGGGCCCACATGGCTCTTAATGCTAAGCACTTCCAGCCAAAACAGAAATTTTGTCTCGAAGAGCGATCGGACCTTCTTGAAGATATCCTGGTCGAAGCCAAAATGTGCTAAATGACCGACCCAGTAAACACACGCGTATGATAGTCCGGATGGAATGTGTTCCGTGATTCGAGATTCAAGGTCAGGGACGTCGCTGTTGGCGAGATATGACGACTCGAGTTTGCAGATGTTGAATTTGAGACTATCGAGCATTGAGCCAAGGCATGAATGTGCCAACTGTCGGTGGGCATCGGAGAGGTCCACATAAAACACATCGTTCGTCCGATTGGTTAGAAAATCACGGAATGAGGTATGGAGAGGAAGGATGGGACGCGTATGATCCGATGAAGTCACGTTGCTCAGCAGTGAGCCCAGACGACGAAGAGTTTCAAGTACAGGGACAGGATCGAAATCCTCGGGATCATCAATGGGTGCATGCCGTCGCAAAGAAATTAAGGACTGGATGGAGAGGGGCTCGATCGCAGCAAAAAGCTGTCCCATGATGGACCGAAATAGCGTCTGTGCTTCCTCTGATTTGAAGTATTCTTTGAGAACTTCTTCGTACAAATGATCCAACAATCCTCCAGTACGACCTCGAGAGTGTCCCAACAGGCGCTGTATGAGCTTCTTCACGCTGAGGCCAAGATTATCAGGGCTATTGATGAATCCGGATGCAACTGCAGCCCACTGAAATAGGCCCTCTGCACCCTTCGCTAATCTGTCACCATGCTCTTTGAACACTTCCTCGGGGAGTTCATCCTGGAGATAAATCCCAATATCGCGCTCCGTGTCGGCGGCCAGTTGGGCGTCATTCATGTAGAGGGCACGGACAGACTGCGCATTGGTGAACGCAGGTTCGATGCCATGCTCCGGCCTCGAAGTGATGAATATGCGGAAGTTTGGCGGGAGGTCGATGAGGTGTTGGGCAAGGAATGTGTGTAGTCCATTTTTGCCAGTCGTGACACCACTCTCATCCAACGCATCGATGACGATGAGGATCGTGCCATCGAGTTGTAGGTACTTGAGTGGTTCAAGGAGAAGCCATTCAAAAAGTCGAGGATAATCTCGGGTATTACGAAAAGACGAATTGCCAATAACGGCCTCCCCGAGGGCGAGTTTGAACGGAGGATAACGATCGCAGAGATCACGAGCAAGCGTTGTGAAGAGATGATAACCATCGTCTTTGGATTCCTCCTTCCGACGAAATGCGACATAAGAACCAAGACACTTCTTGTCGAAAAGACGAGCGACCTCATGAGCAATCGAGGACTTTCCTGTGCCTGCCTGGCCGAAGAGGAGGAGGCCACGTTCAGAGTTGGGATTCCCGACCCATTCAATGATGTGGTGCAAAAAGTCTTGGCGAGTGCCTGGATGACAGCCCTTCCTATCGTTGAATCGCCAGCCTTCTAAAACAGGCATTTCTCCAATTATTGCCCTCAATTCTGCGCTCACTCTGTCAGATGGATGATCCGACGATTTGTCAGAATCACGCACCAGATTCCAATCCCTGGTTCGACGTTTTCGTTAGTTGCGCTCTCATATCATCTCGTATCTGAAGGACAGCGACCCCAGCGATGACATTAGCATATGTGAGAAATTTTGTATGCAGTCGGATGAGCGTGGAGCGATAGGTCTCGACCTTGTCGTCAAGCTGGCCGCCGATATTCTTAAAGACTCGTTTCCCTGGAAATCACATGTTAATAACAAGCAACGAAACTGGTCAAGACGACGTGCCGACTTGCAGATCCTTCGCATACGATTCGATAAATTCGGCAGATTCGGAGACGCACTGCAGCATCTCCTCGAGGACTTTTGCCTGTGTAGATCCCTGCCGAATGCTCGTCAAAACGTCCGTGTCCTTCGCAAATTCAAACCCGTCCCGTATCGCGGTAAGTAGTGTCCGGACATTATCGTCAAGCTGAAACTGGTGTACCAAGGTCTGGTAACGAAGTCACAAAAAAAAAGAATGAATCTTCCATGGCCTCCGACAAAGTAAGGACACATACCTCGGGGATCTTTGAGAACAGACTCCATGCTAAGCTGGCATAGGGGTTCAGCTGGGACGGAATGAAGTTAACAAAGGGTAGGGAGAAAACATATTTTGTGCATACTTGTAGGATTGGACTCACTGTGTCCATCACCCATTTGATACTATTAGCAGTAGTCTTCCACGTCTTTACCGCATCCAAAGCTTCCCCAGCGCGATCGAGAGTATGTGACATCTCCGTCTGGTTGTCCGCCATCGATGCCACAGGAGTACCGCTATCGACGGGAACGGTACCCATCCGAGATGAAGAAGGTAGGCCGGTGGTAGTTGCCGTCGGTCGCGTGGTATGAATAGAATGGGCAGTACCTTCTTCAGCGACAGGGTTGTCCAGATCTGCCATTCTTGGGTTTGGGGCGTGGTCTGACGCAGTCACAGACGAACTCGGATTTGCTGAGATGGTGATGGTTATGTAGGGTGTGGCCTGCTCCGTGAGGTGTCCATGTCGATCAGCGCCGCCGAAAACAATATCGAGATCTACAGGTTGGATGGTCAGCCAGACGCATGAGTAAGAACTTTAACGAGACGAACCGCGTTGGGGTTCACAGGCTATTTCCTGCGTCCCAACAAGGATGTCTTTCTGCATGGTCCTTTTCGCATACAGAGACATTGTAACATGAGAATGTGGTTGTAGGGCACTACAGGAGAGTCAGTTGGTAAATAGAGGCAAAAATATGAGAGTACTTACAAAGCATCGACCTGCTCGTTCCACTCCACACGATACCCCATGCTCCGTACAGCTCGTGTATGCCAAGTTCTCGCCCCGGCGGTCACAGTAACATAAAAGCGACCTTCTTTTCGAGAGATAGTCTTGAGATGGGGAAGATTGTGTGCTCTGAGGACTGGCAGGGAGCAGAGCTTTAGTACTTGTCACAGTGAGGTATCAAGACACATACCGGTTAGTTGGAGTGGGAACGAGGTCGGTTGCATATCGGTGACCCAAGTGCGGCAGAAGTCGCTTATTCCGTTGAGGACCTGGGGTGTGTAAAGGTTAAAAGCAGGAATATTGGAAGTGAGAAAATTCCGCATACAAATTGCGAGTTGGTGGCTACAGAAGAGATCGATAAGAGCGAGGGTTTGAGCCTCGAGGCTGCCGCCACAACAGACCTAAAACGGTCATAATTCATACCCGCGTCCTAAACGAAATAGAAACTTTTGTTTACCGCTTTTCGTCTCACTCATATGCTATCGCTCCCTTCGGGGATGCATACGAAAAAATTGGAACGATACAGAGAAGATTAGCATGGCCCCTGCACAAGGATGACACGCTGTTTCAGAGTGGTAGACCTACGGGTCTCAATATTTATTTTTACCTCTTTTTTGTCACAAATTTTCTGTGCGCGAAACTTTTTGTCTATGTAACATCTGTCTATTTGCGGTTTTATCTCAGCTTACTAGGGATCGCCCCAAGTAATTTCTCTCGAAAGAACCGGCGATGGATGCTGGGCATTTCAATCTGGCTTGGATCAAATTTGATGGTCGCTCAACCTTCAGTTTTGCACTGGCATCGCTCTAGATCAGCTGACTTTTGCGACAACTTCTTTAGTTAAACCTGTTTGGCGGTTGTAATGCAGCTTTGCTTCCGAGTCCGGCCTTTCTTCTTGGGAGGCTTTATTCCTACTATCCCGCCACATCACCTTGGAAAGTATACAGTAACTTCACTTTTCACCTCATCCAGAACCCAGATCCTGGTCCCATTGGGACTTCTCCTGCTGGCCCACGAGGAGTCAAATCATGTGCCAGCGACGTGCTTTCTGAGGCGGCTTTAGCGCCTGCTGCTATAGCTGAGAGACAAGCGGAGCTCACCGCCGGCGTGACGATGCCGTTTGCATTTGAGAAGGTGGTTCTCATTACCTTGACGTGCCTTAGGTTGAACTGAGAATGTCAACTTCTACAACTGTCGTGAGTCGCTCAGCTGATATCATTTAAAGACATTGCTGACAATTTTGGGTCGGCTCAACTTCGGAGGGTCGCCAAAGGAAGTAGGTGAGCGTCCGTGGAGGTGGGAGAACTCGAAACGATTACCATACAATTACTCAGCAAAGGACTCCTCTTACGTCGGTATCACAAGCTCAGCCTGAGGTATATAGGCTGACCTACTTGTAGCGATTCCAGCAACTTGAACAACCTCCTCGATTCTTTTATACTGGCAGCTTTTTGACTCGTTCGTCGTTTTCATACAGCAATTGTTATCATGTCCTCCTCCGAGTCTGTATCTACACTCTTCAAGCCTCTGAGTGTTGGTCTGATGAACCTTCAGCATCGCATCGTAATGGCACCTCTAGCTCGCTTTCGTGCGAACAAGGACCATGTCCACGGAGAACTTGCAAAGACATACTACTCGCAGCGTTCTAGCTTCCCGGGAACTCTAATCATCGCCGAAGGTACCGCAATTGCCCCTCAAGCAGGAGGGTACTCAATCATTGCGGGTATCTGGAACAATGAACAGATTGCTGCATGGAAAGTGGTTAGTGGAGCTTTGTGTGATTATGTCAAACGTAGGCGGTATGCTTACTTCGAAAAGATCACGGATGCCGTGCACGCAAATGGCTCGTTTATATTCCTGCAGCTCTTGGCTATCGGGCGTATCGCAGACCCTGCCGTCCTCCATGAAGGAGGTTTTGAGGTCGTTGGTCCCAGCCCCATTCCCATCGCCGGCCGTCAGGAGCAAGTTATACCCCGGCCACTCACTTTCTGAAATCAAAGAGTATGTCCAATTGTATGCCGAGGCCGCAAGGAACGCGATAAAGGCTGGTTTTGACGGCGTGGAGCTACATGCAGCCAATGGCTACCTGTTGGATCAGTTCTTGCAGACGACAAGCAATCAGCGTGCGGATGAATATGGTGGGTCGATCAAGAACCGATTGCGCTTCCCGCTCAAGGTAATCGACGCAGTCGTGAAAGCTGTCGGCGCGGAAAGAACGGCCGTCCGTATAAGCCCCTGGTCCACAGTCCAAGGTGAGGAGGTGGTGGTCTACTCACAATGTGTCCGCATCCCAGACCTTTTTTGTGTTTTTGGTAGATATGTGTATGAGGGACCCACTTCCGACCTTCACGACGTTCGTAGAACGCGTTTGTGCGGCATACCCTAATTTCGCCTATGTTCATGGCATCGAGCCACGCGTCAATGGAAATGAAGAAGTGGACTCGGATCAAGGCAAGTCAAACGAGGCATTGCGTAAGGCCGCAGGCGATATCCCTTACATGGCCTCGGGCGGCTTCGACCGTGCCTCGGCTACAAGCACGGTGGAGAAGCATGGTGGTCTAATTGCGTTTGGCCGTCATTTTATTGCGAACGTGAGTTACCTTTTTTTTTTCGCATTATGCACTGTGCTCGAAAGTGGGTCCTGACACAGACCTCGTGATACCATCACAGCCCGATCTTCCGTTGCGCCTGAAAGAAGGGTTCCCCTTGACACCATATAATCGTGACACGTTTTATACTGTGGAAGCTGCGACTGGGTATGTTGACTACCCTTTCTTTAATGAGATCGACACTTTGAAGGCCTAGTAAAAGCATAGTAAGAACACACTTAGTAATGCACGGTGGTAATTGTGCTAGTGGATGCCATCAACTAGGCCAAGAAGTCAACGTTCAGTGGGTTATCTTGAAGATCCGCAAGATCGAACCATCTGTTCACTTTATGCCTTGTGTCTGGTGTCTGGGATTGTTCAAGTTTTTTCTGTACTGGCCCATTCAATTAGTTGCCTCTATCATTTATGTACTCCGAGTCAAACTCCCAACGCGCTTACCTTGGCATTTGAACTTCGTCTCAACCATGACTGAGGCTTCTGATGCCTCCTGTGTGAACTTGACTCGGAAGGACCCATTCTGAGCGTTTCAGTGACTTGGAATGTTCTCTCACGTTTACGACATTCAATTATAACGACAAAAGCCTGACCCTGAGCGTCTTGACTCCAAATTCTCACTTCTTTAAAATTCCCTCTTCCAACCATCGGAGTCCGTCGCTCGTTCGGTGCATCATCACCTACACCCTGGTCGCCATGGATACCTAGCCTGTTCGCCTGTTCGAGGGTCTTTTCTGTAAGTTGTGGGCCAACGGTGTTCGTTCGTTCGTTTGTTCGTTGATTAAGGCAATCCGTTGTTTGTGACCACGCCAGTCAAGAAGGTCCAAAATAGTCATCTCCACCGGCAACCTTTTCCTAAAAAGCGCTACTCTTGTTTCTGAATAATACCGTCGACGGTGGCGCCAGCGGCGCGTTTACCCCACGTTCCGTTCTGCTGTTTTACCTCAGCTTACTATTAAAAGAGGCAATCACTCCAAAGTAATTTTCTCTTGGCGATCATGGACCCGTCGGCAGGCATTTCAGTCTGGTGTCTGGATCAAATTTTGATGGTCGCCCAATTTTTTTTTTTGGCATCGATGTCATCATACCTTCAGTTAGTACACTCTAGACGAGCGGACTTTTTTTTTTTGACGACTTTTTGCTAATGCCTTGACAGTGGGGGGGATCCATTTGACCCCCCCCAAAAAAAAGGCGGTAAATATTAGCAGCTGGATGCACGTCATGTGGCCTCCCACTACTTAAATTACCACTTTCTTCACTTGGTGCCGCTTCATTTTAACTGGATGGAATCCATGATCGCTTGTATTAGTTATGGCGGCGTTTCTCCCTGGGCTGCATTTCGTTGCCTAGGCAGTATCGTAATAGGGGCTAGAAAGGACCGACGAAGAGCGGCATTGTTTCCCCTTGCCTAAGGCCTGGTGCCATCCCACAGTCATCTTGCTCGTCATAGCTATCATCACCTGTATCATCTGACGCCGAAAAAGTCTTGGTTCTATCACAATGTCATCGTCGTCAAACATGACCTTTACATTCTCTCCGGCGCCTCCTTCGACCACAGCGGTCAGGATGTCCATTTTGGGTTCAGCCTCAACACCCGTCATCTCAACAACCCCGAAGCCACTGCGCACGTCCGGATCCATCACAATTTCCACATCGACACCCACGTGCAGATCGTTGCCGGTCCAACATGACACGACAACACGTCGTGCGCAGGCGCGTTTGGCACGCTTACGTGCAGATGAAGCTGCAGAACGGCGCGAGGATCAAGCGGCGCTTGTCACGACGCCGGTGAGTTCTCTACGCATCACACATACGTTTTGCGAATTGACATGAATCTCCTTCTTCCCCCCCCTCCCTCACCAGGCACAATGGGCACTGCTGCGTCGCCCCTTTGCGAGCGTGAAAGCGGAATTCACCGATCTCGACGGCATGTCGTGGAACGTGCGCGTACCTGTATCCGCACAGTCAAGAAGGCCACATCACCAGTCGTCGATATGTGCTTCTGCCAGCGCACCGATGTTGGAGGTGGATGATAGCACGGTGCGTCCGAGCCCAGGAAGGAAACTGAGGCCGTCGACATCGACGAATGGGTGGGGACCGGCGGTTGCAGTTTCAATGGCACAACACGCCTGATGCATGGGTGGAGGTGTCCGAGCGTTACGTTCGAATGTGGTGCATTTTGTACGAGGGAGTAGCGACTTTTTCATAGGCCAATTTCATCCACGTGTGCTACCATGGAAAAACGCGTGCATGCACTCTATGCATGTGTTGATTTTCTCTAATTCTATCGCGAATGAATAGCAGACGGTCCATCGGGACGGACCACCCAATACACGTTTACATGAGCGACAGATCGCCAAACTTCTCCCTGTATCCGGGTACGGTCCACTTGCCCTTCTTCATCATGTTTTCGACCGTCTCAAGGATGCGAGGGTGTGCCTTGCCGACTTCCTCGATCTGAAAGTTTTCCGTTGCCAGAGCGTAAGAATCAATGACCAAGCACAGGATGGGTCTAGGGAGCGCACCGTCAAGTCCTCGAAGGAACGCGCATCCTGAATATTGGAGAGTGTCGCCTGAAGGTCGTTCAGCTCAACGTCAATCTGCGCTTCCGTCTCCTTGGCCCTGGCAATCTGCGACACAAAATGGCAGCCAGGAAAGCGAAAAAAGGATGGAGCACGGAATGACAGGTTATTATGATCGACGTCAGCAAAGAAATGAATGAATGAGATATGACGGACCGCCTTGGTCTCGAATGTTTCGATGACCTTAACATGAGCGCCAACGTCGTACGTGACGGGCTTGAAATCGCGCAAAATCTTCTCCGCCTCATCGACGATTGCTTTGTTCTTAAGGATAGAGCGGTAGTGCGCCACGTCAACCGTTGTTGGTTGGGCATTGAGCTGGCCAGTGATGCGCTGAGCATCCGAGTGGCGCTTGCGGAACGCTTGCAGGGCGGCGACAGTCTCTGCAAAGAGTGCGATAGACGTGTCAAGGCAATGAGTGGGGCAGAGAGAAGATGCATAATACCCTTTCCGAGACCGAGTGTTGAATAAATGCGGGTGAAGTCCTGCTCGTTGCATCGTCATGAGGCCGACTCGCTCGGAGTTGACAACGAAGCGAGAGGTACGTACCACCGCAGCTGTGGCAGCTTTTGAGGCCATTATATGGCTAGATTATTGGTCTGAAGGTGAAATTTATAGATAGAGAGAAGTAAAAGAGATGAACATACAAAGGAAAATAAGTGCGAGGTCGAAGTCGTCGTTTGTGTTGGCAGCTGTTCGGCCGGCCGGAGAATACCGTCATTATATTTCCTTTTTTGTGACTCACTCTCCTGACATGCTCCGCAACAGGTTATGGTAGGGAGCATGCAGCACCATCCGGCTCGGACCAGTCCCACTGGCAGACATGCTCACCTCCGTGGACCTCTTCGCGTTTCTCATCCTCTTCCTGATAACCCTGATCGTGGTACTCCGACAGCGGCAAATTGTGAGGGTGACAAGAAGCAGCCCCCCCGCCGCACCACTCGAGTCCTTCACAGACCAGAATGACGGGGATCCGAACAAAGATAGGCGTCCCGGAGGCGAGTTCCACACGCTCAGCTCACTGAGAGCTAACCCATCTCCCTTGCATAGATTGGACCCCGGTCAAGTCTCCCTTCCCGCCTGTGACGCCCATCACTGAGTCTCTCGATCAAATCGCCCCTCGACCTTATCGACCTTACAAGCCAGGGCGTTATCAGTGAGCATTCTCTCCACTATGCGCTCTCGTAGCAGGGGACTGATCGTCTGAACCCCCTTTTTGTTCCTGTTTACATAAAAAATAAAACACCAGCGTGACGATGGGCATCCATCCGATGGTGTGGAATTCCTGGATCGAAGTGTGTGCTTATGACCCCTATAATCTCTAAAATAGCGCGAGGCACGCTAATACAGGGACCGCACCGATTTTACGCGAACATGTACAGTTGGATCGTGACTTCCCCGCGTATTACCATCTGCGCGCAGCGCGCCTCGCATCGCCACGTGGCCCGAAACTCATATACACCCTTCCAGACCGCCCTCATCTTGTGCGGGGTGGTGCCCAGGCGGCACGCGAACTTGTACACGAGCTTGCTGAATTCCTCGTTGCGCGCTACCCAGGGGTGTATCGTGCCACACGCAGGGCAGGCGAGATCGTTGCGGTAGAGGTACTCCCTGTGGGAGTCACACACGACCTCGGGGTGGAGGACCCGATGATGGTGGCGGCAATGTTGTGAGTTGGTCCAGTCAATCCCCGCTATGCGAAGCACGTTCGTGCGACAAGCGTACTCGTTTTTTTAATAGGACTCAAGATGACCTTGCGATCATGATCGAAGGCTCGGACGGACAGTATTATCTCCAAGCTGGTGCTGTCCTCCTGGCTGGTCTGTCCCTTCCCTTCTTTCCAACTTCTTCCCTCGCTTCCTCGTTGACATTAGCATACAAACGTTTGTAGGCACGTGGCGTCTCGAAGACAAAGTTGGCCTGCCGCTCGACACGATACATACGAGCGGCCATGTACCACATTGTAAGCGCCTTTCCTCGTTCCTCCTCCCCCTTTCCCCCCACGTACACACCCCGAAAAGCACCTTTCGCATTGCATGCAGCTGACTCGTGGCAGATGGGGATAAGCTTCAGCCTTCACTTACGCGCTTCTTCGGTCGCCTATCCCCAAGCACGCCTGTAGCACGAAACAATTGGCTGATCCAGGTCCTCCCATCCACGCCCGTGCCTGCCACTTGGCCGCAATCCTCTGATGCACGCGAGCCACTCGAGGAGCTCGCATGGGCAGAAGGCACGTTCGGTCCCGAAGACACTCTCGGCACTTGCCCGCGCCCGGCGCCGCCGGAGCCTCTGCCAGAAAGAATGCGTCTGCGAGTCGAACATCAGACTTTGCGCCGGTTGCCACGTAGCGGCGCGATCGTCTTCACGATCCGCGTGTATATGACACCGCTTGAGGAATTGGAGCCAGGCGAGGCGGGGCGGTTGGCTGGGGCTGTACGGGGCGTGAAAGAACAGGAAGTGGTCTACAGGTGAGTGCGTCGGGGGATGACAACACTTGTGCGGCTAAACCTATGTAGGCATCGGAGACAGTGGGACTTTGAGGATGTGGCACTCGAATGGCTAGATGCGCGGCATCAGGAGGAGGTAGAGCAAGGTTTTGTGGATGAGTAATCAAAGGGACAGCAAAGGCTGATATTCAGGGGTTGGAAAGGGATGACCTGAGGGGAAGAAAGCAGCCTGGACCACACACTATCACTTATCAGACAGGTTCTAGATTGGCGAGCGACGGTTTTCGATGGGCGGCCCGTTGTCAATGCGCGTGCGTAGGGGGGCGTCTCCCCTTTGATACACGCATGCCCCATGTGGCCCACAAACTAGTTCCACACACTTCCGCGCGGGAAATGGCGAGATGATTTGTGTATAGCGCGATAACGATAACGAAGAAAAAAAAGATAAAGTGCGCATTGTGGGCGCCGCCCCCGACTCGGAGGTTTTCGATCGCATCGTAAAGCAGCAAGAGCAGCAACCATCCAATTGAAAGCCCAGCACCGCAGATTGGCCGTCGATAGCGTGATTACCCCCACGTACTCGCCTATCTCGCGCCGCCTCTCCTCCATTTCCCGTCTTTTATTTTTTTTCGTGCTCTCCTTTTGTTGGTAACGCTGAGTCCGCGGCGACCATGATGCTTAGTTGTCATTAGCCCCACCTGGTTGTGCCCGAGTTCAGAGCAGGGGGGTTAGCTCAATGGCCAGTTTTATCTGTCGTGCTGGCAGCAGTGCCGGGTTTTACACTTCTATACTGCTATTTCCTTATCTTTTTTCTTTTCTACGAGTTCAAGTTCTTCCGACTTGCTTCGACATCAAAATATAACGTCCGTCCGAGTCTTTAAAAAACTAACGTTAAGCTCATAAACCATCGTCTCCGCGGAACCTCCTTCCCTTTCAGAGCTCTTCTCGGCCCTACATATATATATACTTTCTTCTTCTTCTCTTCGCCGTACACGGGATCTGTTAGTCAACCAACTGGCTGCGACCTAGCTGGACGCCACAGTCCAACGCCACACATCGTATCATATCATATCATATCGTATCATATCGTATCGTAATCAAAAAATCATCCATCATCACATTTTCTCCGCTTTGTCGACTTGACTGACCAACCCCACGCGCTTATAGGTATATAGGTCCTCTTGGCGCAAAATAGCTGATTTACAGTTTGACGGCGCGTATCTCGTTCGGCTAGTACTCGGTACGTGTTCGCATGCGCGCAGATCTTTTTTTGATGCCCACAACCCCTTTCAAGGTCATCATATCATCCACATAAAATTTATCACCGCACAAACCCATACAAAACAAGAAAAAAAAAAAAAAAAAGTTTCTCCCCCCAAAACCATCTTAAATCATATCGTCCACTCATACATTTTCGTTTTTCTTTTCTTTTTTTTCTTTCTCTTGTCGCTCTAGCTCTAGTTCGATATCCGTTAAAGGCGGGAGTCGGAAGTCGGGACGGTCTCCCCACCCACCCCCTCCCTTCCACTGTTATTCGGAACTATGGACTAACTATGATGTGACTACCCAAAACCGCCATTTTTTTCGCTCAAAAATAACCACAAAACTACAAGACCCATGGGGTTTGTTTGGCATTAAAAAGATAGTTGATGGCTAAAGCGGGGAAAGGAGCACCACGAATTGTTACGGACAGTGTGGGAGATAGAGGAGATTGTGGGTCGGTCTAGAAGTTTCGTATTATGTGCCTTTTTGCCACTACAATGACGTCATTTCATACTTCCTTTTTCGAGGAAAACGGGTTCACACCAAAAAAGGAAATCAAATAATATTAACGGCCCCCCGTTCGGACCGAAACTACCGTTGCGCTCAAAACTCTGGAACCTTCTTTCTATTTTTTGTTTCTTTTCCGAAACTTCTGTTTTTGCGTGTTCCGCGCGGCGTGACGTATTACAGTATGCATAATCTATTAATCTCTATACTCCCATTCCCGCAAAAACGTTTTTTTATGAAAAAAAGCGTCGATAATAAAAAGACTTTCTTCAGGCTCTTTCCTCACTGTAATAGTTTCGGCCTCCTCCAAGAAAAAAACACGTAAAAAAAAAGCACTTTACCAAAGGTCATTATTAATACATCACAGTTTTTCTAAGAAGGACGATGATCCAAATTTGGGGCTCTGCGTCTACTAATTTTGTAACAAGGTATACTATATACCTCCGTCGTATTATACGGCAATGAGCCCAAATGGATTTTCAACAATTTCTCACACAAGTTGAGGGGGCCGGAGGAGAAATAAAATGAATCGTTGGGTCTGGACTTGTTTTTTGTCTGGACTCTTGTTCTTTTTTGAGCTCAAGACCCCCCACCTGCTTTCATGTGCAACACATGGTGTGTGTGTGTGTGCAGTTGGGAGAGATAAACCATGTTAACAATGTGACGTGTGCATGTACGTACAGTTGCAGTGTACCACCCCTACTACTGGCAATCGGCCGCGCAAGGACCGTTCCAGCGATCTTTCCGCTCCACAACATGAGGCACGGGCGTGTACCTTTGAGTCGTCTGGGCCCTCTCCCCATTCGTTCGTCCCTGTCCCGAGATCCAGACCCTAAGATGGAACTCCGTTTGATGAGATGCGACCGACATAAATGGATCATGAGAGCGATCAGACTTCACTTCGATATCTATTCCTTCCATCTTTTCCTAATATACCCAATTGTGGCAGCGCTTTTCATGAAACGCAGAAAAAAATTGGTACAACTGCTACGGATGCGAGGTGAGTGATGCATGATATGACGGTGGGAAGGCGGGGTAGAGTAGGGTCGAATACTACTGAACACTATCTTATGTGGCTACTGGAGAGGTTTGGCTTTGTGAGCGCGCAGAGCATACAACTATCGACTAGAGTGCAATGAGGCGTGTATGAAACGAAACAGAAAAGTAATAAAAACATTCCAATCCAAAAAAAAAAAAAGGGAGGGGGAACAAAGCAGCAGACCCACGAGTAGTACAAGTCCAAGGGAGAGAGCAAAAGGAGACTAGTAGCCATAACCACGCGCACTGACGACGGTCTTGGCACTGGCTGTAGCAGGTGGTAAACTAACATTCACGCTAACTGGGTGTGGGTTTGATGATGCATTGGTTGCAACGCCAACAGGAAGCATTGGTGCGCCTGCAGACAGTCGCGCAATCTCCTCGCGCGCACTGACAAGTGCTTCTTGGAGTCTCTGGTTCTCTTGAGAAAGAAACTCGTTCTTCGCCTGCAACTGAGCCAACCACGCCTTTTTCCGTTGGCGGCACTTGAGCGCAGCTGTGGGTTGCGCGATTAGGTACGCGATATCGCAAAATCAGTCAACACACCTTGTCGGTTGCGCTCGAGGAAATTTCTCCGCTTTTCCTCTTCCGTCTCGGGCTTTTTCTGCCCACCCTTCTTCCCGTTCACTTGAGGTCCCGCTGGCTCTGAAGGAGATACAGAAGCTTCTTCCTCCTCCTCTTCCTCCTCATCTTCTTCAACCGAAATCGAGTCGCTCCGCTTTGGTCTTCCATTATGCGTCGGTCGCACGCGTTTAGGTGGAGCTGGTTTGGGATGATGTGGTGGAGGTGACGCAGATACATCATACGACTTGCGCTTCGAGCCTCGCTTGCCAGTTGCATTTGAAGAAGTGCTGTCATCATCACCATCCGAGCGGCTCGCACGCTGGGCCTCAAGCTTTGTGAGCTCTTGATGAGCTTGCGAGAGGAGGAAGAGGCCATTGGCAGCAGTAGCCGTAGCGTTGGAAGTAGAATTGGCATACCGCGAGTCATTGGCTTGATTTGCGGTGTCATTAGTGAAATTTTGTGGCCGTTGTTCATAGGTCGAGGGCGGGAGATGTGAGACGGACAGGGGATGAGGCTGAGATCCATTAGCACCATTCGCGGCAGCACCCGAGGCGAGAACGCCAGTGATGGCATTGAGGGTGTTTGGAGTGATCGTCGCCCCAGAAGCTGACGAGCTCATCATGTTAAGAAAAGCGGCGGTGTTGGGAGACGGGGGTGGGAATGAGACAGGACCGCCGATCAGCGGAGTGAGACCAGTACCTGGGGTGAGCCCCGTACGTGGAGTAAGGCCGGTGCGAAAGTTGGATGGGTCAAACGCCAGTGGACCATCGCCGTTAGGTTGTTGTGGACCTGCAAGCATCGCGGGGGAGAGGGGCCCAGCCCTTAGAGAATTGGCTATAGAGGATGAGGAGAAACCCCATTGGTATTGATCTGACGGAGAGGCGATAGACTCGATCGGAGGGAGGATAGGTTTTGGGGGCGAGGGAGGACTGCCATCGCGAGTACGAGCAGAGGAAGATGAAGGAGTCCTAGGAGGACCACTTGAAGTAGTGCTGCTACTGCTGCTGCTACTATCCGACTTTGCCTGACTGGTAACGGAGATTGTGGAATTCCGGCGGATGGGAGAGCTAGCGGAAGAGCGGAGGGAAGGAGGAGGATGAGTGGTGGGAGCAAAAGATTGTTCAAAGGGATTTGGCTCTAGATCTAAGTTAGATCTAGCTTTGTGGGCCTGGGGACGATGGAGGGCATCTTTAGAATCAATAGCCGGTGGGACGTCAGGGGGAGGCGGCTGTTGTTTTTGTGGTTGATGGTGGTGAGGCTGTGAATGAATGGGTTTGACGTCAGAGGATGAGCGATGTTGAGGAGATTGACTTCGGGACATGGTAGAAATGACTGTATTAGAACCAAACCAAAGAGTTGCGTCAGTAAGGAGAAATCTAAGGGAAGGTGGGGAGGGAGGGGGAGGGGGAGGGGGAAAGAGGGAGACGGAAGGGGGAGGGGATACAGTACCGATGACGGATGCGTTCTGTTGGGCCAGGTCGAATGACGACGTCTGACGTAGGGACTAGTATTATATCCCTAGCGGACTTCTAAAATCTATTTCCCCTTTTCACGGGCTCCACCTCCGCTCACCGGCCGGGCTCCACTCCTTCTCCCGGAGGCACTCAGCACCCCATCCACCGCCTCGTTGTCCCCGCCTGACCTTCCATAGAATCTCGACCCCGTACTCCCATAGTAGATGAGGCCAACCAACACTCCCCCGATATCTCTCTCGGCCATTCCCAGTCCGCTTTGTCGCCGTGCATATCTTCCCTTACCGTTTACGGTACAGAACGAGTCTAGGTCTCGCGATCGAGATCGCCGTTTTGATGTCTCATTCCGTCTGTCTGATTGCGTCTAACCCCCGATGCGTCTTTACCCTCAACCACACACTCTCTCTAACAGACAAAGAGTCGTCAACGAGTAAACTCTCACCGCGGGATACTAGTTCCATCCGACAGCAGATCCCCCTCGTTGTGATGATGTCCACGCCCTAGACAAAACGCATTCTATACATACGGAATACACGCCGAGGATGGCGCGTTTTTGCTCTCTTTTCCGCAAGATTGTTCCGTGATGGTCAGCGTAAATGATTAGCGCACGTCGTGCACACGCAAAAAAGGCGTCCACTCACCAATCGAGAAAAACGCTGTTTTATGGTTATCCATCTCTCTTTTCGGTCAACTAATCTCGGCACTTGTCCGCTCTAGAATCCTCTCTTACCACCTCGTTCCTTGTCAAACGTATGCCCTATCGCTCCGTGCCGACCTTTCCGAACTCTTGCCAGCAATCGACTCGACAGCATCCATTCATGCCCAAACCCCAAAGACGATTGCTCAATAACCACCTTGACAAAAGCCCCCGTTGAAAACGTTCCTCCTCACCTCAGTGAACCCATGCCGCAAAGCTGTGCATCTAGCGGCGGATCGGTGCCTACTTGGTAAGAAGAATCTTCGCTAGCACGTTTCTCCCTCTGCTTTCTCTACCCTCGATCGTCGACCAGCGCTCTTCTCCTGATCTTCTTAGCATTACACTTCGGTAGAATGTGCGCAACAAGCTTGGATAACAGGGGCAGTGGCAAGTCTCTCGAGCGCTTCATCCTTCCACCCCAAAACCACTTATCTCTTTTTGTTTTCATCTACATGCAGTTTTGACTATACGCCATCTGGCAAGCGCCCATAACTGCTGATTAGATGTGCTGATAAATGAATAGAAAAGGTCGAAAAGTAAGTAACTACTGCACGCATTCACTTGTGCTTTCTTGGCAGTCCATTCAGTTCTCGCACACCTTCTAACCATTCTTTACCTCCGGACTTCAATCCCGTGCAGAGTCGTGATCGACGTTCGGGCGCGTGCATGCGCATACCATGCATCCTTATCACGTACAAAGTATTTGAACGACGGCTTCAAGTTTGTCCGGTGACTGCCCCGTTTGTGATTTCCGCGTCCTTTTATGTGGTCATCCGTCGGAGGACGCTGCGGGGTGTTTGAGGCTCGGGCAACGTGACGAGTCTCAGTACGTCCTCGGTTTTCAATTTAGATATGTGTGCGGCGGGAAGAGTGAAAATAGAAAGAAACGGGGTCAATTGAGCCGTATCTATGATATGGTAAGCAACGACAAATAGGCCCTATCGAACGCTTTCCTTTTCTTTGGGACTTGGCATCAGAACGGAACGTGGCGCTTTTCCAGAAGAGAAGGGACGAATATGGTGCAACAGAACGGATGTAGTATTACTTGCTGCTGCCCCCGTAGGGACCCATCTTGGAGAGTCATACCTTTCCCCTCTCCCGGTGAGGTGGGTCGGGCATTGCTCTTTGTGCTGGCCGTGTTCAAAAGTTACTAGTTGTAGCTAAGGATAATATATGTAGACCGAGTTTGGCACGCACGTGTGCCAAGTGAAAGGGCCCGAGCAAGGGAGATGCAGCGTGCGTGCGAAGTAGTGTGTGCATACCACGAGACGACCATGGAGACGAGCGCATCAAAAGAGAAGAGGCAAGGGAGGGGGGGGAACAGCAACGGGACCACTGTAATAACTCTATCGCTCAATCGGGCCAGTGAGTTTTTTTGTGAGATGACTCGGAAGTGTTTGAGATGGATAAAAATGGGCGGGTAGTGGGAGAAAAAGAATGTTCGAAATCGAAAACAGGAGACGCGTTCTTTCGGAGTGGGACACGAGTGAATGCCGTCATCCATCCCCAGCGAGAAATGACTTACAGTAATTCGAAGTAAATTTAACTAGTTGAATTGATTCAATTTTTATCAACGGATGAGTCTTTTTGCGATTTAATTGAATGGACAAATCGAAAACATTTTCAGTTTTCCGAATTCAATTGAATATTAGATCGGATCGGATTTGGATTCGTTTGATTGCGCGATTGAATCAGGTAGAATTGAATTGACCATTTATTTTCTATTTACAGTTACAGCTCTATTCAATTTTATTCTACCCTCAATCCTAATCACCTTGCCTCTGTCCGGCTACGCATCAAGCAATCTAAGTCATCCTTGACACTGACTGTGTACCACCTCCACATCGTCTGCTCTGGGCATGGGCATGGGAGCTCCTCAGCCTGGAGCTCGCAACGGCATGGGCTTGGATTTGCTGCTATGCGAGGGGGAGGGGCGGATTTGGGACGGATTGTGGGACTCTCCACAGGGTGGCAGTGGTAGCGGCAGTCACGGTGAGGTCAGAGGTGCTGAACGCCAGTCAGATGTGGAACTGGCACACGTGCCTATTCCTCGTCAACGCATGCGTGAACCTCACCACGGAGGAGCAGGCGGGCACAGCCACCAGGTGATACACCAAGACGGAACTCGACGAGCTGGAAATGACATTAAAGGAGTACGAGCTGTGGCTGAATGAGTGGGTGGAGAAGCAGAGGATGCGGAAACGAGGCAAGGTGCTCAAGACGCACCTGCAATGTCTGGTGCAGAAGAAGCCACCACACAATCGACCTACAAGTACTCTCGATCACCACCTGACGCTGGTCCGTCACCAGCCATGAAAACAGATGAGAGTGAGGGTTAGAAAAGGGTGATTCAAGTTAAACTCACAGTCAAAATTGTCTTCGAGTTTATTCCCACGCTTGGTCGATTCATTGACAGCTTTATGCCAGGCTGGGAGAGGTGAGCTGTGAAAGTGCCACGGTGGAAGAGGGGGGGGTGCTGAGACCGAGGCCGTGAGTATGGTTGAAGGACCTGCCAGATCTGGTGCTTGGCACTGGAAAAAAAATTGGTCAATGAGACAGCGGTGAAAGTGGACCCACCTTTGGCTTCACGCCGTGTGTCACCCTAGTACAAGCGATTATACCAGTACACTAAATACCTTGAGGAACACTCACATTGTGAAGGTGACTGTTTCAGTTTGTGGTGAGCCGGGGTTGCTCTGGTGAGGACCTCTTGTGACAGCAGCGGCATGGGAGGGCCAGAGGTTGGAGGCAGGTGACAACAACAGTGGCAGTGAGTGATGTCGTGGTGGTTGTAGTGAGGAGTGGAACGCTGGAAGAGCAGGAGAGGAGGGGAGGGGAGGGGAAGCACAGTTGGGGGGTAATGGGAGTACAGCGCGGAGTTTGCATGTTGCAGCCCAGAAGCTCAATCGAAGATGCGGCCCAAAAAAATCTAAATGATGCTGGTCTGAAAAAGGTAGAAAGGAAGAGACTCACGGATATCTGTGGGGAGTATACAGGCCTCACGGGCAGCAGAGGAGAGATTAAGGGGACACTTTGAGAAGGAGATGAAGAAGGAAGAAATGTATGCGTCCGAATCAGCGCAACGCAAAGTCGATCTGACAAACAATTACAAATAGTAATATAGGTCATTACGCTAAAGTCGGCCCTGTGACCGGACACAGTGAGTACTCGATGCAGGGTTTTCGCGCGTTCAATAAACTGGAACGAAAGTGCGCAATATGTTTTATTCAATTCCAATCAGTTGCCTTCGATTGAGTAATAAATCTCGTGACATGCAATTATTATTATTCAACAGAATTCAGCTGGTGATTGAGAAGGATTGAATGATATTTAAATTCTATTAGCCGATATCAATCCACTTGAATCAATGTAATCCATATCAACTGTTATCAGTTTCCTTAAATCAATATTCAATATCTATTATTTGCGATTAGTTTACTGTAAGACATTTCTCGTAGGGATCCATCATCCATCCTCTTCTTTGACGTGCGATCCGCGGCCAAAAAAAAAAACTACTACTACCAACGGGCGCTTTTCTCTCACGCTGCGTAGTCGTTCCCTCGTTAACTACTGTACTGTATACGAGTAGGATAGCAAGAGAGTGCAAAGTCGCAAATATATATATATATACCAAATGACGCTCGGTTGCAAGGGGGTGTTTTGGTGTGCCTTAAAACACGGAATGGACCGACCCAGTTTTTCTTTGATGCAAATAAGCGCTGGGATGAGAACTCGGAGAGGAACGGAAACGGGATTGGACAAAAGCAACGACGATGTTTGATTGGCTGTGACAAGGGACGCGCATTCGAATACCTCTGAGGTGGAGAGAAAAGGTATTTTATCACGCTATCGCTATCAAGT